>OMOT01025894.1:0-10882 GCA_900312575.1 Acanthochaenus luetkenii | reverse complement strand
CTCTCTGTATCCCTTCCTCCCTCCCTCCTTCATTCAATCTCCCTTTACCTCCATTGCTCTCTCAGCCCAGGATTTATTTGGCCATATCAATTTTAGGCCTGATAGTTTTTGTCAGGAAGCCCTCACCTTACATCCAGACAGGAAGCAAGGTGAAATTTCACCTTGATTTACTTGCATGACTTTGATTGCTTGACATAAGCAGTTAAATCTGTGCCACGGCATGCAAGCAGGTTTGATAATGCCACTTGACACAACAGAAAGCACCAGGGTCAATAGTCACAGCCAATATGTTTAGTGGTTTTGGATGACATCTTTGTTGACTTCTTTTTTGGAACATGAATTGGACATACTCTACCCATCTTCCAGCAACTATTCAGTTCAGTCAGTCAGTTCAGTGGCCAACTGCAGAGGACTGCGGTTATAGTGGGCAGGGGCCATGTATTCAATTATGATGATGATTATTATTTCATTATCAACCCTCCCTCTCCATGCTGTGCTAAATAAGGGTAAAATAAAATCCAATATTGATTCAGCTTGCATACGTTGCATGCTAAGACGTCTGTACAAGGTGTATGTTTAGCAGAAGGTACAAGCAGGTATTCCATCAAAAGCAATGCAGCACACTAAATAATGAGCACACAATTAAGTCTATGTCAAATTATGAATTACAGTTTTGTTTGATTTTGAAAACAGGGCCAATTTTGTCAAAACACTGCACACAATTCACACAACCACACACACAAGTAGGAGAACACCTCAGATATTTTGCACAATTCCCTCAAAACGATACAATAATTAATAAAAAACAAATGTTGTCCCCATATGGCACACACATGTTTCATATGATCTGTTTCTGTTTGAATCAGTTACACACTGCTGTGCTCAATCTAAAACACTTTTAACATTTCTACTTTTCTAATGATATAGTTTGGGTTTGGCTGTCAGAGATATTGTTAGAGTAAATTACATGACTATATTGACCAAACACAACACACAAGACCAGTATGCACACTGATGAACATATTTATTTCTACACATTGTCAGTGCAAGATGCACACTAGTATTTTACGGTACAATCAGAACACCACAGTCAACATTTGTGGAGACAAAATCCCTTCTGGATCTGGCCATAGTACCTCATCCACATCACAGGCAATGTTCTCTCTGGCCAGACAGCGAGGGAAGAATCTCCTTGGATGGCGAATCCATCCCTGCTTAGACCCTGCATCAATTTGGTTGCAGGCCTCCTCCATGGCTTGAATGAGGGGCACCCTGACATAGGGATGGAGATCGTACACCTTTCACCGCCATGCCGGAAAAAAACTCCTCAATGGGGTTGAGGATGGGAGAGTATGGTGGGAGGTATTGGACAGAAAATTGCTTTTCTAGTGCTTACGCCTGTTTGGTGGGTTTACAATGATGCACCTGAGTGTCTGCGCACCTGACGGCCGTGTTTGATTATTGGTTCATGGGTGTGGTATTTCAAGAGGTAGTTTTCAGAAATTGAAAAGAAATGACATGTTAGATTTCTGTGTCTCCAATATAGAGATATATGTGTTTAATGTTTTTCAAATCACTGTGTGTAGAGTTTTGCAAAAAGTGTGAGGCTGAGAATGTGTTTACAGTTGTACAGATCTGGGCTGAGCGTTTGCTCCTTGAGTGGAAGGTTTCACTAACTGTGTGTTACTTTTGATTTTAGTGTTTAAGCGGTCCAATAAAACTGTACGTCAAATCATGTCCACACCAAAAAGTCTATGTATTCCTTTAATCGAGGCCCAACAAAGTAGAACTCTTCGACACTGAACATAAATAACTCTTTCACAAAAATACGAACCAGAAAACACAGACTAATTGGTGATGTCTTCAAGAGACAAAACCACAAGTAATGCTCCTCTGATGACGAACACAAAGCTATTTATTCATTTTAAATCCAAATGAGCTTTATTTCATTGTAGTGTATGACCCAGAAAATGTCCCCCTGGTAAATCATCCTGCATTGTCATTGTTTCTGTGAAGTCAGTCTTCCATTGATTGTGGGTTGCAGTTCTGAAAATATTAACAACCATGTGTGTGTGTGTGTGTGTGTGTGTAGTAGTAGTAGTAGCATAGGGACTGCGTTGCATGTCTAGATCAGACAGCATAATTTTAGGAGTTCATTTTTATTGGCTGTCTGTGTGAATAAATTACTGAGAAGTTCCATTCCTGCCAGGGAATCTACTTCCACTCTGCCAGACGAACAGGGCCTCACACACTTCCTCTGTGTGTGTGTGTGTGTGTGTGTGTGTGTGGTGTCTCACTTTGTTTGTGTGTGTCGGTCCCACTTGGCCTAACACCTCCAAACAGAGACTGAGATTGATGTCAGTTTCATTTTCAATGGGATACCTTGACATTATCGATTTTAATTCTGTCTTAGTTTTCTGTCTATTTTTCTTTACCTGACACTTCATCACAATGTGGGTAGTAAGTCTTGGCAATTCAATTAACCAACAAAAGGTATGCCAGCGTTCCTTATTAAATAATGGGTAAATAACTGAATAGAATTCTATATTACATTTATATTTTAGGCTTTTTGCTGACACCATTACCCCAAATGACTTAAGTGCAACAGTAGAATATATATGATTTATTGTCACTAAATGTCACTGGATTAGCCCTAAAACAGTTTTATTTTTAAAACCTACCATCAGCAAATCTGCTCTCCAGCAGACAGTATTGTGGAGAGTGACAGGAAAGACAAGTGAAAACACAGAGCATTACGCTATACAAGCTGGGTTTGAATCCACAATATGGCAAGCACATGATCTGCTCCCTAATACACTGATCCATGCGGCACCCTGTTACCTTTTCTCTGGTCTCTGTCGCTGCCTACATCATTTTAAAGTAACAATCAATGGCAACTCATGTAAATAAAGTTGAGACGACGTTCATAGTCCATAGCTGCGTCCCTTTGTGAAATCTAAAACCAAAAAATTGAAACCTTAAAAAGCTGTTTTTATATGAATTTTTACCTTGCCATAATATAATTGTATGAAAATCTTGTGCTTGATGTTGAACTTGGCCACCTCCTGCACGTCGCTCTCCAGTATCTCTGAAAGCATCCAGCCATAACACTGTAGCAAAGCACCCTGCAATGTCCCACATAAAGATGATGATAACACACAAAGCAGTGTGTTTTTGTGTGTGGGTGTGAGTGCGCACATGTGCATCTGCACAAAATGCCCATGGGTAAAGGTAGCCATACCACAAACATGGCAGTGTGTGGGCCTCAAGCTGCACACACACACACAGAACCCTTATTTACCATTCAAGTGTAGCAATGTGCCTTCTGTCTGAGCCTGTAGAGATTTCTCATGAGATGAGAGATTATCGACTCTGACTGGGATGACAGGTAGAAAGAGAAAGAATCAGATAGAGAGAGTCAGATAGAGAGAGCGGGAGAGAGGAAATAGTTGTAACTTGTCTCAGAGTAATGTTTTGGAAAATTCTGATTTACCAGATTAAAGCCATTTATATGACCATCTAAATTTGAGGTATATTGACATTTAGCTCATAAATTTGGCTCATAGATGAAAAGTAACATTTTGGGGTTTTGCTGAAAAGCAAGATGTTTCATGGCCAGGATTACACAAGAATTGCATAATTTCTTATTCATACTTGAACAAGTTGTAATATTTGGGAAGTCAAACAATATACTTTCTGGTGCAGTGCAGCACCGATTAACACACTTCCTAGTCACCATTTCGCTTACTCATAGAGTATGCACACTGTTGACCGCTAGCAGCTGTAACTATGGTAATAACCAGGGGGAAAAAAACATTGACGTAGATAAGAAATGTACATTACATTCCAAAGTCCATCCACTCTGTAGTTCCTTCCACCGATGATCTTCTAACAAGTTTTTAATATTTACTGCTTTTACTCGAATATAAACATTTACACCTGGGAGCTGCCTAGTACAACTACTGAACAGCCCCACTGGAGAAATTTGGGATTAAGCGGCAAGCTTAACACTTCAACACTGAGTGTTTGGGGTCTGCGAATTTGAACCAGCGACCTTCTGATCACAAGCATGATCCTCTAGCCTCCAGGCTAATGCCGCCCATGACATAACGCTATGAAAGGCAATACCAAATCAACGACGAATACATGATTTGTCTGTTCAAAAGGTTGTAGCTGCAGACTGCTACATAGATGCAATCTGAGCCTCTCGCACCTCCACAACAGGTCACAATAGATCAACCCATCAACCAAGTGGCTCAAACTGTGAACACATGGTTAGGTAATTACGTAGCAGAAGCTCTTATCCAGAGTGGAAGACTAACCCAATTAGGCTAAAACAGATCGCAATACAATTGTTTTAATAAAAATTTATATACAGAAATGTGGGTATTGTGCTTGTAATTTAAATATAAACCTTAAATTACACTATTAATTTTTTCTGAGGACTACCCAGAATCCCCTCAAAAGATCTCTAGGAGTTTCAGAACCTACTGGCCTATTGTTTGTGTACGGCCCAGCCAACTGGCCGGACGTTTACCTCCATTACCCCGCTTTGTTTACCTCGACGGCCAGCCTAGAATAACCTGTCACTCAGCAACTGCTATTCACCCATTTCCTCCAATAGCGTGACTCCGCAATACCAGGGGGCGGGCCCTTGATTGAAACAGGATAGAATGAGGAAAACAAGATGTGACAGAAAGGAGGGTTTCACAAAGGACAGGAAACACTGAGACATGTCAAAGAGAACAGGAGGGAGAGATGGAGGGAGAGATAGAGGGAGGTGGGTCGAGAGGGGGAGAGGAAGAAGTAAAGCGAGATGGGAAGAGGGGGTGAAGAGAGAGACAAAGAAAGGGAGAGAAAGGGCAGAGAGAGCGGCTGAGAGACAGAAAATAGAACGAGTGAGCAAGAAGGAAGCTGTAAGGAGAGAGAGATTAAGAGAGGAAGAATGTAAAGATGGAGAAAGAAAGAAAGAAAGAAAGAAAGAAAGAAAGAAAGAAAGAAAGAAAGAAAGAAAGAAAGAAAGAAAGAAAGAAAGAAAGAAAGAAAGAAAGAAAGAAAGCTCAAGTGAACCAAAATTCTTACTTCAACTCTCTGTGAGCTTTGAAAGTCCACTTTTAGATACAATGTGGTTTGTTATGATTATGATATGATTCGATAAAGAGTGGTGGCTCGCTGTGCGTGTTCTGGCAAAGCGAGTGATGAAAGTTCCCTAATAACAACAGGTTTTAAGCAATGTTAGTCAGCCGACTGACTGACACAACTTTGAACTTTTCAGCTCTTACAGATTACAGTAACCTGATTACCCAAATCAAAAATACAATTGTCAGTGAGTAAACTGATTTATATTCCCTGACTGGTTTCCAAGATCTAAATTATTTAATGACCCAATTAATAGGAAGAATTATGTTTTTGAGTTCAAAGGCAACCCGACAATGAAGTAGTCCAGAATTTGATTTACTGGCCCAGCATTAATGTGACCCTGAAGTAATCATATCAAGTTATCTGATAGTCCAACAATGTATTGTTAGCATTTCCACCTGTGACATAATGCCTTTGATTATGCAACACACTGAGACACAGAGATACAAATGAAAATGAATCACAGTCAAAAATCTAATCAATCATGACAAGGATATATAGAGAGACAGCAAAAAACAAAGGATTGGATGTAGATAGTAAGTGCAATAAATAACGGTAGTATGATAAATAAAGATATTGCGGATAAGCAGCATCATCAGATTGCTACTAAGACCTTTTTAGATGCAAGGGTGTTTGCAGTTACCTGAATCACACTAATATATAGCCCAGTTCAAGGGCACATTTGCAGGCTGTGTGAATATATATGTCCACATTTCAGACTCACAGATAAAGGCAGCATATGAACAGAATGTGACCATAAAAAAGGAACCTGGAACTGAAAAGGAATGTTCATTCATTAGGGTTTTTAAGTTTTAAGTTAAGATGCTTGAAAAGCCTCAATGATACATTTTAAGGTAGAACTTCCTGAGTCTTGTGTTTTCTTTTATTATTTGAAACATACTTAACCGGCATGTTTGTGTAACATAAATGTGACAGAGAGTGACAGAAAAAGTCTTGATGGGTATCGAACAAGTCATACAGTTGGCCAAGACACACAGACAACATTTTAAAGCAATTAATTGAATTTTTGCCCTTAGCTCTCAGATTTGTACTAATGCCCGTGCGTGGGCTGGTAGAGGAAGAGATGAAAGTGGTCCATCAACATCAACAACAGACTGTTAGTGAGTTTAGGGTTTGATTTTTAGCAGCATTAGGCAACCAGCTGAAAGACAGCTTTGAAGCTGTGGTTTCAGCTCTCAACACCCTAGTAAGGCCTCAGGAAAGGAAATGTTATTTGGACAGAGATTGGGGAAACGCTCTGTGGCTTAGTCTGTACTACATTATTATGTCTTTACGTTGTCAATAACTATTTATTCTATACAGTTACAATCCACCATTTATTTGTCTATATAAATGTTTTGAAGTTTTACCTGTACGTGGTAACTAAATCTTCTGTACTTTCATAACTCAAAATTTTTTCTTTAACGTCTTGAAACACAAATAACGTAAACCGAACCCCTTACATCCTCAATATATGTGTAACAGTTGTTTAGCTGTAGCATACTGCCAGCACTGAAAGTTCAATCAATATTTTTTTTCAACAACGTTTCAAAAGGAATCAGTGAATCAAGGAATCAAAGCATAAAGAAAGTCAGAAGCAAAAGTGTTTCAACCGGGAAAATTATACCAATGGAGTGATGAATATGAGCTCCCCCATCTCCCGCTGTGGGAGGACGTGTGCACATAATGCAAACACGTCAAGACAAAGGACTTTTACAACTTTTCTATTTTTGTATTACCAAAGGCAGCTACACCGGTGAGTCATATTAAGTTGAATGCCAATTAGCAGCATGCGTGCCTCAGAACGGGTCTATATGAATCACTACTTTCATATGTGGGTTTTCAAAGCAACATAAGGCAACTGACAGTTCCAAAGAGGCCAAACCGTCACAAAACGGCAACATTATTTAACGTGGCAAAGGGGAACGGTCTCAAAATAATGACAACATACTGTAAGGAACAGTGGCTGCATGTCGAAGTTCACTGGCAGTGATGGACAGACACTTGACAGGATAGTTGCTGAACACCACCAAACTACAGCCTCACAAATGACCACAGAATCGGGTCAAGACCTCTGTCACAGTCTCAACAACAACTGTACATCATGAGCTTCACAAAGCAGGCCAAATCACAATCAGAATCAGAATCACTTTATTTGCCAAGTACAGATGTACATGAGCAAGGAATTTGACTTGGTGCTGTTGGCAAGTTGCTATTGCACACAACAAAAGGCTTAGCCTACACCAAAAACTAAAACCAGCATTACTCTAAAACATGACGTAATGTTTTCGAGTAATGCTGGTTTAGGTTTAGCAAGGCTGCCACCCAGAAACCACTTGTATCCAAGGCCAGTGGATTACCTGGTGTAAGGAGAATAAAACCTGGAGCCTTGAGCAATGGAAAAGGGACTACGGTCTAATGAGTCATTACTCTCTCTTTTTCCTTCATCCAGACAGGTTTATAGTTGAAGAAAGCCAAAACAAGCCTTCAACCCACATCAACTGTGTAACATGGTGGTGGATCTGTAATGGAATGGGCAGCTATCTACTGGGAATCATTTAGCAGACCAGGGGCCAGATGTATAAATGATGTGTAAGCACAAAAATATTGCATATAGCATTTTCACACCGAAATTGGTATCTATAAAAAAGAAGGCGCCGAAGGAATGTGCTTACACAGAGTTTTACACAAACTCTCAATAGTCTACAAACGTCTACAACTAAATAGTGTCTTTGTTGCTTTAGTTTGAAAGCCTATCGGTTGTCCAAAAAGCATTTACATTTCATTATAGGCTCATGTGGGGTGAATAAGTCTCAATTAAGTGCATTGCCGTCTTTTACAGAGCCCCAATTTGGCCCAAATAATTGCGACAAATTCAACTGGACTGGATGTCACGAGGTTATAAAATAATGACGCGTTATGGTTTCGTGGTGCACAGGGCACATTGGAGACGCCGGGGCCGGGCGCACAGCCGTTCTCTTCAGCACCGGTCATTGTTTAATACCCAGAGTCAGAAAATGAGAATACAAAACGTGCCCTGTCTATTCTTAAGTCTGTTATGCATATTTTGAATGTGAAATGTTGAATGCGTGGTTAGGTTCACTCTCTCCAAAAACAAAAGCCACATTTAGGAGACCTGGGTCAGTCGCTGCAGTCTCATCTTCCTCTGATGCCGTGTCGGTGTCACCCTCTTTTTCTTACACAATGCCTCTAAGTGGGGTTTCTCCCATTATCCAGGTGAGACGTCCGGCAAGAGGAGAGAGCTCCGGTGTCTCACTGTGACACAGCAATGCACTTCTTGGCGTCAACAAATCGGTCTATTTATTTAATTTTTTAATTTTGTTTATAAAGCTGACAGCGTTAACTGCTGCTGTGACATGCTGCCACTCAACAAACGTTTTGGGGTTGGGTGAAACCCGAACGGAGGCCACTGGTCTTTTCCGTCTTTGCCATTTTCTCACGCATAGAATGGAATGACAAGCACATTTACTTGTGCATCAGTATTCACAAAGGGCGTTTCATTAACCATCTAGGTTTAGGGGCAAAGTGGGGCTGAAAGGGAAAGTCTACCAAGCACAGATCAAGCACAGAGAGCACAGCGTAATAAGCCATTCTACAATCCAGAAACAGTATCTCATTTGTCAGTCACTCCGCAGAAACTTCCACACCCGCTCCCAACCACCTTCCTCTCTCCTGAGTGAGTGCACCGGCAGGGCTTAAAGCATCATTCAAGTTTGGTAGAGTTTTGGGTTGTGAGTGAATTTAGTTATCTTGCATATCTAGTTTTGATAGCCTCTAATCTCTCAGTCAAGGCACAAGTCAAAAAAATCTGTAAGCAAGTCAAATTCAACCTGGCCAATTTCTGCTTCACAACGAATTATGTGTCAACAGAGGCAGCTAAGATGTATGTAAACTCAGTGATTCTTACTACTGCCTAACAAGCTGGTCACAGGCCAACCACGCGACACGACATTAGTCATTATATAAACAAACACTCAAAACATTAGATAAGAAACCAAAGCACTTTCACCACTGCGCAATCCTGAGCTGGGATAACTTCCATCCATCCATCCATCATCTATACCTGCTTACTCCTATTCAGGGTCACAGGGGGCTGGAGCCTATCCCAGCATGCAATGGGGCGGAAGGCAGGGAAACACCCTGGACAGATCGCCAGTCCATCACAGAGATAACACATAAACAGACAAACACAGTCACGCTCACATTCACACCTACGGGCAATTTAGAGTCTCCAATTCACCTGACCTGCATGTCTTTGGACTGTGGGAGGAAACCGGAGCACCCGGAGGAAACCCACGCAAACACGGAGAGAACATGCAAACTCCACACAGAAGGGACCGGGGCGGAGATTCTAACCCATGACCTTCTTGCTGCGAGGCGACAGCTCTAACCACTGCACCACCATAAAACAGCATGGTGCCTCTTGTTTTACTGTGTACTGTACTGAGTGAGAGAGAGAGAGAGAGAGAGAGAGAGAGACGTTTTATAGACTGGCTCCAGTGTTTTCTACCATATTTACTCTGTTGTCACGTTTTATTATTCAGAATTGTGTTCTTCTCACTTTCATTCCTTCAGTAGAGAAATACAGAACACACTGCGGTTCATATTGACTCATTAAGGAACTTCTTGCTCTTCATTAAGTGATTATTCCATATTATACAGGACGGCTGACTAACTAGCAGATTAACTGTGCTGCAGGTTCTTACCTCGAACCGTCTGGAGAACACGGTCTGTATTTTCAGAAGGTGCTGCGTACACAGAAAGCAAGACAGCAGTGCTGCGGGAGAGAATGAGCCAATCACAGTCTGTCTTTAGTGTCTGTGAGCCAATCTGATCTCATCATGTAGGGGGAAGTATTTTGTTTAAGCCGATGTGTTTAGAAGAGCCTACTCACTTTGCTCAGACTCAGCTATATTTTAGATTCCTGCTGTTTTAAACTGGTGTGAGATTTTTCAGGGGAGTGTCAAGCGGGACAACTGATAACCCATGCAACTGTTCAGACCACTGAGCCGGATACATAGGGGGACAAACAATACCTTCAAAAAGTGTTGTGCTTATGTGTGAATTATTTCAAAACTGGAGTCGGTTTCCGTCACATAATTTATTTTGAACTAATTTATATTGAGGGGGACACCATGTGCGCCCATGTGCATGGTTCAGGTTCACAGTGTGATGCAGTATACTGTCATATGATTGATTCAGTCTAAGAACTAATTTATCTGTATCAGACTAGCGTAAACCTTATGTGCTTTCTACCCTGCTCACAGCTAACAAGAATGACAAGACTGAGAACAAGAAATTGAGCACTCCCAAGACTACAGGTAACCACTATATGTGCATATACAGTCAATAGCAAAGGTTTTGTCATAGTTTGGCATTGTTTTTATGCTGTGTACTCTTGGAAGTCTGAAGTTTCTGGTCAAATGTGCTAAAAGTACCTAAGAGGCAACACCCTCTTTATGACAGGAAGCAACAGGGTTTATGGGGAATGTGTTCTTAATTAAAAAAAACACTAGCACTAACAATACTACTGACTTGAGATAGAGGCTACCAATTGTCTCCACCATGGTCTCATTTGTTTAAGGAAATTATACCAAGGTATCACAATTAATTTGGCATATTGATGTTTAAAAATGCTACATGTAGCACTTTTAGGGACAATAAGTACTGCCCTATAACACAAATGACCATATTATACAGTATCTGCAGGGGTTCTTGATCA
>OMOT01025892.1:6766-18359 GCA_900312575.1 Acanthochaenus luetkenii | reverse complement strand
CCAAGCCGCCTTTCATTTCCACTGCCTTGCTATGCAGCTTTACCCCGCTTCCACGGTTCTGGCAAACCCTGCTGCCTCCCCTTGAGAGGCCCATCTAGTCCACAATCTAAGGCCTTGTAAAGCAATCCCTGGTCCACAATGATAGATCGCACCACATGTGGGACGGTATTGTCTGCCTCACTGATAAGCCAGTGGAGTCGGGGAGAGTGTGTATGTGAGTGAGTGTGTGTGTGTGTGTGTGTATGAGCCTGCGCACAGAGGCAGGAACACAGCAGTGCTTACATTAGCATTCCTGCATGTGTGTTTTTGCACGTTGGCGAGTCCCTCTGTCCCCCACCCACCTGCAGAAACCCAAAATCGAGCCTTGTTGTGTCTCCAAGGACTTGATGCTACTAAGCAAAGTGAGTCACTCCATGTGGAGGCCTGGCCTTTCATTTCTAAACCAAAACAAAAGTTGGGACGATTCCCTCAGAGGACCTTGAGTCCGCAGCGCGACACATGTTACTAAAATATCCTCTTAAGGTGACTGTGCGTGTGCGGGGACAATCTCTTGCCCTAGTTCATTTGTGTGCGTGCTTTTGTGCATGTAGGTGAGACAAGGGGGAATAAGCAAAGGAGAAAATAGAGGGAGAGAGAATAGGACACATTTCCCTAGATTTGATTGTCACAAGACAGTTGTGGTTGTTTTGATGTAGCACCTATGTACTTGGCTCATCTGTCTCTTAACAGATGAATCCTGTGTGGCCTTGAACTGTTGCATCTCCATAGATATTCAGTATCTTCCACAGAGTTTTGCTTGGAGGACAAACAGTAAGGTTAATACACTGAGGGCCGGATCTACTAAGATCCCAAATACAGGGAACTCATTTGCGTGTGCATTCCAAAAGTTTGCGTATTTGGTTGATGGGCGTGTTTGCAGGTGATTTACTAAGAATGATTGTGTAAATGACAACAGGTGCAAATGTGGTAGAGACAGCGGTATTTAAATGAGGGTTTTGCGTGTTTAATGGTTTTGTACCATGGAGAGTTTGGACGGGCAACAGAACCACAAGCACAAAATGAAATTTTAGCCTTTAGAATTAGAATTATTAGGTTAAAATATGCTACAATAAATGTTAGAGCTGTAATAGGTTGTTTTGTGACTGCAGTAATGTGTTTTTAAGCATAATTTTGTGGGGCTTCACACAATTAGAAATGATTGAGACTCAGTATTTTGTTGGGTAATAATATGTTTAGAATTTGAAAGTGATTTCATTCATCTTTTTCAATAAATGTTCAGTCAATCATGTTTTATTTATATAGCCCTTTTATACAGCATGTCTCAAAGCGCTTTACATCACATCATATAATACACACAAACACATCTATTTGCATGTTTTGGACTGTGGGAGGAAACCGGAGCACCTGGAGGAAACCCACGCAAACACGGGGAGAACATGCAAACTCCACACGGAAAGGGCCAGGTGAGATTTAACCCAGGACCTTCTTGATGTGAGGCGACAGTGCTAACCACTGAGTCACTGTACCGCCCAAATGTTGATTTATTTACGCATGCAGGATGTTTGTACGTTCCCTTCAATCACATTAAATAAAGACGCAATGTCCGTCAACTAAATTGCGTTCAGGTTTGATAGATCACAGTGCATGTGCTTCATTAATCTATTTACATTTTCTCCTCCAAGTATTGTGCAAAATAGTGTGTAAACACCCATCTTGCATATTCATTGAGGCAAAAGTACTAACTATACAAGGCGTCCATCTGCACATTTGAAAGACGCAGTTCTCAGTGCGCTGTTGGCAGATCAGATTGTACATTTATTTGCGCGTGCTGTGAGTTTGCACACGTTTTTACATACGCAAACCTTTAGTAGATCTGTGCCTGAGGGTGGTGATACACATTAGGAGAATTTTGATGCACAGAGTGTGTTCAAATGTTTCTCTATGAATGCCAAGACAACAACGTGATCGCTCATGCTCATTAGTTTCCCAAATTGTTGCTGTGTGTATCACTACCTTAAAGTATACCTACGTTAGCTGGTTCTGTTGACAGTGATTTACTGGGTTTGACATTTTATTACTAAGATTTTGACACAAGGTTCAGTATGTGACAGCTAAACATGAGTTTTACATACACAGTACTTGAGGCTCTAAAAGTTGTATTTACTTGCAAAGTTGTATTTATTTGCAATGTTTGTAATCACAGGAGTAAACGAGATATTGAGTTGTTCCCCAAAAAGTAATTTCCATCTACAAGTCTTGAAAAGAATCTTCAACTACATCCAAGAATTAGATGCAAGATTGTTTTTCTTGATTTTGGCGACACCTTGGTGATAAGCGGCCCTTGCTTTGGTGGTTTGCACTTAATGTAACAATAAAGACACTCAATGTAGTCTGCAGCTTCTTATATTTGTTCTATTTTCTTATATTTATTCCAAACAAACCGCTAACATAACAATAGGATGAATTTGGAATTTGGAAACTTTGTGCTGAGAAAAGTGGTATTGATGTGAAACCAGTAACAGTCTTTTTTGTAGTAGAGTTTGAATGCATGTATGTTTGTGTGCAGACAGTCCCTGTGTCAGCAATGTATGTGTCTTTGCATGTTCATGTGCACACGCAAAAACAAGAGTGGAGGAGTGGAATTTGTGTGTGTGTGTGTGTGTGTGAGATGCATTTACGACAGCTTCCTTTCTGCCTCCTCTGGGTTCCCGCAAGCCTGGTTAGTCGGAAGGAAAACCGACAGTCTAAATCACGCTGAAGAGCCAGAAACAGATGTTAATTAGCTTTAATTTGCCTTTTGTTGTTCCACTGCCAAGGCAGTACCACAGATACTTCCCCTGTATTTTACTACACCCGGTATATTGCACTATGTCCCCCCTCGATGTACTCTTTTATTATTTATTGTGGTGACCACATGAATATGGACTGATTTGCAGTTGTATTCTATTATTCTGTACTGTTTTGATCTCCACCCGCGTTATTCCCTATCTTCCTCCGGTTTATTCCATTTGTATTCCATTAATCATCAACATCAAGGACACCATTTTACAGTCTGTGTGGCCTTGAGTGTGCAAGTATGTCCAACAAGGACACAGTGCAACAATGAGTTTAATTATGAGTACATGTGAGTATGCTCTTAAGTAGATGAATGTGCTTTCACAACAAGGACACACATGTGTTTGTTTATGATGAATGTGTAGAACTAACAAGGACATCAGACGACTGAAGGTTTGTTTTTGGTGAGTATCTGACAGCACCCTTGGTATCCATTAGCCATTTCCCAGGAATATGTCTGCATATATGAATCATCTCTGGATCGATACACATCTTTGAAATGAGCAACAAAGAGCCTTTTGTGCAGCGCTCATTTTCAAGCAACACATGCGATTACATTGACTAACCGGGCTTACTTCTAAACCATGCCCGTGATATTTAAGGCATTCCAGTACTAATTTGTTAGAAGGTTACTGCAGTGACCTTGTCGCTAATTCAATCTCAGATGACTATCATATTTCAATCAACGTGTATCGCAGATGGGAGATAATGAGCAGGGGTAACTGGATTACTGTTGATACACTGATGTGGGGGGATTGGTCACGTGGCAGGGCAGCAAATGCATCCACATTGTTTATGAGGATAGAATATGCAACAACATGATCTATGGTGTGCTTCCTTGGGACACAAGCGTCTTCTATTCGCCACACACACACAAACACTCCACTTAACCTACTATGACAAATATGGATCACCGTTTATTACTATTATTACAACGTACAATGGAACATGACCATGAAATTTCATTTATTTTCTATTCCTTTCCTAAAAAGCAGCACATGAAAATTATATTATTATTATTATTATAGTAGTAGTCGTAGTAGTATATCAATTTGTATACCTTTGTCAAAAGAACAGAAGTGCCTCATGTTCCAAAAAAAAAAGTCATGGCTCCGTTCAGTTTTGTTGATCTCGTCCATGAACTCCTGTTACTAATTACTTATCATTGCCTTACAAATAAAAAATAAAGAACCGTCACAAATGTAAAAGAAGAAAGGAAAATGGCATGTCTCAAAACACGCTGCGAGGCAAGAATTAACGAGATCTGTATCTCCTGATGTGGTCACAAATAACGTGCCCACACTAAGAACAGACAAACACAATGAGAAAAAGAGGCAGATGAAGAGATGAATACATGAAATAGTGAGACAGAGAGATAGAGAAGGGGGGTCTCGCAGATACAGCCATGCTAATAATGCTGTGGTTAAGTGCTATGGAGAAGCTTAGAGTGCTTTGTACACTTATAAAGCCTCTCTATGGCTGAACCCTTTGAAGGCTTAAGTGGCAGTGAGGGCTGGCGAAGCCGAGGCAATCAGCTCTTGGAGTTACCCCTGTTGGGAACCTGCTTCCTGTCAAGGGAGGAAAGGAAGAGGGAAGGGCAGGGAGTTATTGAATACCCCACTGCTTCAAAGCACATAGATATATATACTTTTGAAAATACTGTATATTGCACAATGGGGTTGTAGTTATAAAATGTTTTAAGGCAGAGCTACTCTGGATGCTGAAATTGGGTTAAACCTCAATGGGCAGAGCCAGAGAACTGTAGTTTTTCAGAGCGCAATTTAGCTAAATGGAAAATGTGAATGGCAAAGAAGGAACTCTGGTTAACATATAAATACAACATATAAATGGCAATGACTACTTTTTTCTTTCATTCATTCATAATGACATTCTTGAGCTTGGAAAGTCAGGAGGCTAGTTAACTATCTTATTGGCTAGTGTGGCTCGTTTGAACATAGAAGGTCAACTAGGCTAACTAGCTAACGTAGATTACTTCATTTGACCAGATTGCGCAGTTGGTAACAAGAGCGCTAGGCTTCATAATATTACCTTCCTCCTTTCTTAACACTTTCCTTTTACACTGGGCTTCAGTCTAACGTTATTTAGAAAGAATGTGGTTATTTGGCTCTACCTATTGAGGTTTAACTCAACCACTGAGATTACTTCTGCCTCCAAAGCAGTTCTGCCTCAAAGAAATGTTGGTATAACCTATATATGTGGGGTTCTGCTGTCTATTATAAACCTTGCATCAGAGGGATGATGTGCACTGTGCCATGCGTCAGTTATTCTGTGTAAGTTGCTGGGAATGTGGGAATGTAGCAGTATCCACCAGGCCCAACACACACTAATGCTAAACTAATGACTCTTGTATAAAAATACATTACTTCTGATTGAGCTGACATTACTTCTGACTGGGAGAGTGACTACAGGCTCTTGGCTCACATATCCAAAATGTCACTGATGTGGCATGAACAGGCTACAGTACAATGGCTGCAAGGACATGGAAGTATAGCGATGAAAGTTGTCTTCAGGCTGTGCTTTAGAAAAGAAGAATAGAGGCTGCATTTGCTTCTTACAAATTACTGTACATGCGTTGTTCTTGGCAAATGAAGTGATCGTAAATCTGGTTGTACCTTTTGTGATTTAAGTCATGAGTCAATGTTGCTGGATCCAGCTTGCTTTGTTTTCAATACAGTGGCTTATGGTTCCTACTGAAGAAAGACTAAATGTTGGTTTGTGGCCAGGCAATGAAGGTATAAATAGGTGCTGTTCATAGCTTGTAACACATGCAATTGAGTAAGTAAAAAAGCAAAATGTATAGAAAAAAGCCTATGTGAACATATCAACATAATTATATAAAATGGGCCCAGGTGTAAACTTTTCAGTACTATGTAGTTTGCCCGTGGTGACTACTGCCATATTTATTTATCCATCCATCCATCTTCAACTGCTTATCTGAAGTCGGGTCGTTATATATTATATATTAGTTTATTATGTTTATACAAAAAGGTGCGAAACCGTGGGACAATTTGAGGCGTGGAGGCATCCTTCATCTTTGCAGAGTGGTAAATGTATATCCTTGGATTGAACTTGCTTGTTTTTACCATGGCTGGTTTTAGGATAACCTACTCTGTAGAACAAAATGACTCAAACTGTACTAAATCCAGATGAATCCGTAAAATTCCAAGCTCACAAAATGATAATAATAATAATTATTATTATAATAATTTTATTTGTATAGCGCTTTTCTCAGTACTCAAAGACATTTCACATTTTAAAAGCACACGCAAGCCTCTGCCTCTAGAAATACTAATTCAGATAAATGGACAGGCTTTAGAAATGACTCAATTGTTGCATGAATTCTAGACTCACTTTTTGTCTGGATCCATCCATGTTGTTGAAAGTGAAGTTCAATGCAAAGACTAGACGTTTTATATGAACCAAAGGGGTATTGCAGCGCCTGCACATACTGTATATCGTGTATCTTACTGCAGCCCTATTTTTGACATCATATGTTACATTTTTTACAACACAGAATGCTCAAAATGAATATGGTCTCATTTTCTCATTCCTTAAAGGTAAAACATTACGAAAATGCTACAGTTAATCTTCATATCTACACACCAGTCTTAATATATCATGAGGTTCAGCTGCGGGTCAGACGCATGCCTGCAGCGAACAAGCTTACAACATGTATGAACACAATATGTGTTCATCATAACTCCTTACTTATAAAGCTGTATCCCTTCTCAGCAATCCCCCAAAATGAAGGCGTGTTCTATCAGGATGAATTTATCTAGGGAATACTGATTCAGTGAAATTACATTTTTCACAGGCAAAGCCATCTTGATTTCCTCTGGGTTAAAAAAAAAAAACAAGAGTAAGATGGGGGTGGGGTGGGGATTGTGGGTAAAATTTAATTATGCCTAATTACCAGCGCAATCGATACCAAATTGAGTTGATATGCTTCCTTCATGACTTAACCAGATACAAGATAGCAAGAGTTAGCAATGCTTTGTAACATGAGATGATGGGTGGAGGTGATACTGAGGCACTTTTGATGGCAGGAGATAAGGGAGTGAGTCCTGAATTATCTGATCTGTTGGGGTTGTGGCTGCTGTAGTTTGGCAGCTTTCCCGAATCTGGATTTGAGGAGACACGGGGGGGAGTTTGTCGTTATTGTTCGGGGGTACCATACCTTGTTGAATCTGTCACAAAGCCAAAATACATCAGAGTGTAAGCGGGGGACATCATTCTGAATATAGATTTTAATAGAAAAATAAATAAGAAGTGGCATTACCCGTGGCTCCGATTCAAGCATATCATCACCGCAGTACCGGCTACGTTGTCTAAATTATTATTCGTGAAATGGTCCAGAGAAAAATTACTGAATTGTTTTGGGTGATGCGCACTTCCAACAGTTCACGCTGCCACAAGGGTCAATCCCTGAAGTGAATACAGAATTTATTTAACCTCAGTGCTTTCATTGTGACAGCTGCTGATGGAGATAAATAGTGACACCGTGGGTCATACTGGCGTTTCAGGGCATGCAGTTAGAGAGAGCACCGTGTCACCCAGAAGGTCACAGGTTTGATGCCTGCAATGACCAATGAGTTCATCACTGTGACACTGCTCTCCTTCAGACTCACTGGTCCCAGACGACCCTGCGCTCCAACCCCCCCTGCGCTGTGGCATGTACCTGCATGCGTGTATCAGATGGATATGTGAAGAAACTAAATGTCTAACTGCAATGGTGAGAATCGTGTAACCTAATTGCTGTAACAGTAGTAGGCAGTGATACAGTGGTAGCTTTGAGATTAATAGCCTTGAGGTTGCATTCGGGATCATTGTTAGGATTTCATAACATTGGGGTCTCAACCCAGAGGAAGTTATACAACCATAGTGGCCATTTTTACAATTGGAACAGCAAAATGCATTAATCGTGTGCACTTTGAAACATACAAATAAAGCAGCATAGTAAACACCTTGAACAGCAGTCTGTCCAGGCCTACAGGGATATACTGTAGCATGCTGTCTGTCTCTCTCCATCCTCCTCTCCTTATGCGTTCTTCTCTTGCCTCCTCTTATTTCTCTCCTCCCCTCATCTCTCTCTTTCTCTCTTGTTCAGTTCAGGGTGTACAAATGATAAACGGATACAAAGTTATCAATGAATATATAAAACACCTCTACCATATACGCCACACAGATACCAAGTGTAGACAGGCAAGCTCGATTTGTGCCCTGCCTCAATGCATCCAAAGCCGTGTTTTAAAGCTGGCTCACGTAAAATGTGGTGTAAATATCTGTAGACAGCAATAGTGAGAGGTGATAGACATGTTGTACTGTGTGTAAAAGTGGACACATCAAGGCTAATCTCATTCGGGGCGTGTTGTAGCTTTAAGAGGAGAGTTTATCGGGAGGATGCTGGCTGAATGCCATTTAGTGAGTAAGTATGCTGGAGTTCCTCAGTGGCCAACAGCACAAGACTGTGGTAGCACTAAGGTAATGCATTAAGGTCTGGCAGTGCATTCCCCTCCCAGGTCAATTTGCATTAGTGTGTGTGCGTTGCCTTTCTAAAAGTCCCACTTTCTACTGCTTACTTGATGAACTGCTGCTGCATGTTAGCTCCATTCCCTGGAGGAAAATCAAAATATTGTTCTCTTTTCAGCTGTTAGAAGTTACAAGGAAAAGTCCCATAACTAGTTTGTTCGGAGACACTAGAGTTGCTTCTTGGTATACCTCTCCCTGTTAAAGGCATTGAGACCGTAGTACAATTACTATAAACAAACAAGACCATTGCCAAAATGGTTGTAAGCCTCCAAGCGGCCTCCACACTGCATTTTACATAGTGTACCACTGGGTCCGATTTTGTAGGAAATCTGCTATATTGGTTTATGGCAAAACACAGGAACCATTTTACTTTACACGTAATACACAACTGTATACTATTTTCACTCTATAGTTTAAACTTTGCATTATTATTTGCTCTTATCCAGTAGCGAACCGGAACACGGGCTTTCAGTGAGATGAAAAATCTCGCAATTTTATCATGAAAATAACAGAAACAACATCCCTTGCACCCGATATTAGCCTATATTGTCACTCACATCACTAACCTTAGTAGGGACAGTGATTTTCGATGGGGGGGGGACATGTTGAATTAAAACTGCAAAGACTGCCCTGCAGACCGTGTAACATTACATCATTTAGCAGACGCTTTTGTCCAAAGCATTGTATTTTTACATTATTTTACAACGTATAATTTAACGTTAGGCCATACTACCACAACAAAAAACAAATGCGTGGTAGGACTATGTAGATTGGTCATCAATCAATCGGTCAATCAATCAATTGTGTTCATCAACTCAATCGGTCACAAGTGCTCTCTTGTGGCCTTCACGCAGCACCACGGCAACGTTCATAAATGATCTCTGACAAATCGTTTTGCCGGTGCATTGAACAAAATGTGAGCTTCGATTCCAACCAGATCAAGTTCTTAATTCAGTAATTTGTGATTTAGGTGGCAGTGGCTAAGGAGGTATAGTTCCCGCCAGCAATCACAAGGTTCGAGACCAGCTCGAATGAATGTGTGTGTGAATGGGTGAATGAGAGGCTAATTGTAAAACACTTGACAAAAGACTGTAAAAAGCGTTATATAAATTAATCTTTATCCTCATCAGAGGAGGATGACGTGCATGTGGTGCTGAAGGGACAGCGACCACCTGCACTGAGCCCACACACGACATACAGACAGCTGTCACACACGGCATCAAACAAGAACCAGCTCATTAAATTGGCTATTATAAGCAGAGGCCCTCACAACAGGCAGAAAAACACAACCTCCTACAGTATTTCCAACAATAGGACTTCATACTGCAATTACGATACATTTCAACAGATTGTCGCCTGGCAGGCTGTGATAAAACTTCTAAATGCGACGTTTTAAATGCATTATTCTCAAATACACACCATAGGCCCAAGCAAGCATGCTGAAAAAATAAAAAAAACATTGACACAGATGAAGATCATTTTCAAAAAAAGTCCATCCTTTGGTCCTTCTTTGTGAAATGGGCAATGGTGGCATCGTATAGTTTGTCATTTGACTTCAAATCCATAACGAGTTCTTTCCTGATTGAGATCAAGGCCAAGGCTGACCGTCGAACCTGTCCGGTGGTGTTTCTGGAAGATGTCTTTCATGGTCCTTGAACATGTCTATGAGCTGAGTGAGAAGGTTGTCGATTATCCCACTGTGTAGCGGTCTCGCGAACAGTGCCCTCGTAGATTGACTTGAAGTTCCCTCTCGCCCTCTCGATGCTGCTGCAGAAGTCTTCAACACTGTTCAAACAGAGCTGCATGTCAAAACTCCATTTTCTGCACGATCCCAAACAGTACATCAGAGAGCGCAAAGATCGCAGGAAGCAGAACTCGTAGCTTGCCATGTGCATAATGTATCCATCTGCACTGTGAATGGTATCTTGATCAAAGTCATCATGCTGGTCTGCGATGTGTTCAAAGAGCTCTTTCAGTTCCTCTCTCTTATCGTACACAGTGCAGACCAAGTGTGAGTTAAAGTTCCACTGCGTTGGAGCTACTCTGGGGAACCTTCGCTGGCATGTCTCATCCAGTAGTTTTGCCCATTTAGGCGACCTTGCGATAAAAGCTGCCAAGTACTCTTTCAACTTCGCAGCGCCTTGCAACATCACTAAATTCAGCGTGTGTGTAAACGCCCTGAAATTGAGTATTGAAGCCAAAGGTCATCTGTGTATTGATTGAATTATCATGGCAACACCATACTGTAATACAAATGGCAATACGTCACAATGTGTACCATTACTCAAATAATCTGTACTATTCATCAATAGACTGCTAAAACATAACTATTGAAAATGTACAGCTAACCAGTAATTTAACATGTCTCATTTGTCACCTAGCACTTTACGTAAACATCTTTGAATACCAGTAATAGTGTAAAGTATAAAGTCAACATGTCCTGTAGTGTAAACCAATAACATGATAGCATTCATCAAAGTAACGTTAGACATTTCAGCGAACAAATATACAATAGGCTACAAACTACAACACCAGTGGCTAACAGTTCAAGTTCTCACGGTCACAAGGAACAACTAACGTTATCCCACTGACGACTTGCAGTTAGCAATGAAAATCGAGGCTAATATGGCTAGTATTAGCGCTAGCGTGATCGCCATCAGTTCATTAACTTCATTCCTTAAAAATCCACGAACATGCCAGTTTCCTTAATGAACACATACATTAATCCAACACAGTCATTAGTATTAACCGTTATTATGAGGGACTCGTACCTGAAAAGGGAATATTTGAGCCAAGGAAAATGCAAGGTCATCTGTGTATTGACTAAGCGGAGAAGAGGTGTTACTCGCAGCACTGCACGCCCTCTGCTGGATCCCTCTGGTAACTAACTGCTGGTGTTAGAATCACTTTTCAACATAAGACTAAGAGCACAATAAAATACAAAACACTGTTCTCTAATTAACTATAGCTAACCGTAGCCCTAACCATGAAGTATTACATAACATGAAAATGTTAAAAGTATTCGAATATAAGTAATTGACTTGGAATGATTATAAATCAATAAGAAACAAATTGTTACTGTTACTTCATGCTGTAATGGACACCGTTCAATCTGTCACATGTGCGCATTGCAATGATTGAACAGTGGCGGAGAAAACTTTTGATGTTGTCAGATGGCAGTGTAGATCGCGTCATATTCTGCCAAAAA
>OMOT01025887.1:0-10389 GCA_900312575.1 Acanthochaenus luetkenii | reverse complement strand
GCAGGTTACGGTTGCAACAAGGATTTGTACCATGGGAGATCAAAATGACATGCTTGGACCAGGGCCTAGTTGAATAGCAGATGTAGAGGGGGGTTTCCTTGCATATTGATGAGGACTTTGCATCTCCAAAATGTCCGCTTTTCAGGAACTAAGAAAAGCAGGCTGGCTCTGAAAGGGGTTCACGGTCTGCATGATCAATCTGCAGAGGAGCGTGTACTTAAAACATGACACTCTGACGCTCAAGACACCAAACATGAGCAATATTAGTATATACTGCCGAGGTTGGGGGCACAGGGGCATTTAACAGGAGCCTCCTGTTGGGACCGCGTCTACCTCCGGGCCAGGACTACCCCCACCGAGGGCAACGGGGGCCCAGACCCACAAGTCTCGCAGCACCGGATCAGGAACTCAACACTCAATGTAGAACTAGCCACCTGACACCACCAGTCAGGTGGGGCTTCTCACCATAAATCATCGCCAGTCCGGTTTCGTGTAAAAACCTGAATCGCCGGTGTTTGAACAGCCAAATGGTCAAAATGGTGAGGGTGAGGAGCATGATGAAGATGAGCAGGTCGGCGCTGTCCTGCCGGTGGCTCTCCTCCGCCTTCTTCTCCGTGGAGATGTTCTCCATGGCACTGTCCTCCTCCGGAGACGACGCTCGGCACACGCAGACGCAGACGGACAGGCTCACTAGCGCGAACAGCCACAGTGTCCTCGCCGCCCTCCTGGCGCTGCTGACAGTCACGTTAAACGCCATTCCGGTTAGTCGGCGGCCGAAACGTCGTGATGTCGTCGGCAACTTTGTTGAGATATTCTACGTCAACCCGGCAGGAAGACGGCAGACGAGACGAGACGGCGACCGAGGATTCGATCCCAGACCGGAAGTGGACGGGGTTGTTGTTTTTTCTTCTTCCAGAAAACGTCGCCGTGTTTACTTCGACGTAAAATGCCTTGGGGAAATGTCGTTAGCTTTAACCTGATTCGCCGAGGTGATTGTAGCGTCTGGTGTTGTATGTCACTTTTTAAGGGGAATTGTTAATGAGCGGAGATAGATTTGGTACTTTGCCACGGAACATTTCCGCAGCTGTTGACGGTAGTTCAAGCTGAGGACTCTTATTGTGATGTTTGTATCATTTTTGAACTGGAAGTTAAATAGATGGCACGATAATAAACATGCCTATCTATTTATGAAAACACAATTGTACCATGTACCAGCCGAGATGAGCTATTGGTAATAAAACCTTGTAAATGTAGTTCTTAGATTATTTAAAGTGTGATTATGTCACTGATGATGTCATTTGGATATCAGTACAACTATGCAAAAATAGTTCAGCTAACCATAATTTTTATACCTTACAAAATAAGTGATGTTTGAGTGGGATTTTTAATTTTTTCAAAATCATTTACCTTTTGACTGTAATCCTCCAACTGTCCAGGTGACGGCGATCTATACACAAGCAGTGTGCGCAGTGTGACAAGTATCGCGATACAGAGTGAAATATGGGACAGTGTGCGCAGTGTGACAAGTATCGCGATACAGAGTGACATATGGGAACGTATGTTGCAACTGATGTTTTGTCAGAAAAACGAGCTTCTGATATGTACATTTAAATGTGAACTACCTGTTAGTTTGGAGGTAACAGTGAAACCGTTGATTCCGTTTTGCTGAGTCATTCCCTCAAGAATCGTTGGCTACATGTACGTTTGTATATGTGATTATTTGCATTGTTATTACAACATTTCTTTCGACTTTTGCACATGAGTGCTGATAGGTCATAATGTATTATGTGTCCCTCCTACGAGCTGAACACGACCAGAAACAGGGACTTCCGAGGAGGACCTGAACGCAGCAAGAGAAGAACAATCCGCCGGCATTCTGTATTTGTTCCGCGTGAACATTGTTCATTTTCTAAGCGGAATCGCCATTTTCATCCTTGCTTACTTGCGTGTCCGTTTTAACGTTGACATATATTGATGCAGTTGTTCCACGCAAAGTAAGAAAACAAAAAGATGACATCTAAACTGAAAGGTAACGTTAATAGCTTTTGGCATTAGCTTAGCTTACTTAGCTAACGTTAGTTACCGTTCGCCGCTGTGTTGTAAAAAGTGCTGCTAGTACTGCTAATGCTAATGTGATGAAAACAAAAATGAAATGGCGAGCTGGCTGCTAACATCGGTGTGACATTGTTGATTTCATGCTAGGTGCAAACCTCAGCGGTCTCTGTTTAAAGCTTGTATCTTAGAAGATCTTAGATCTGGCATAATGTTAGTCCCACAAAGTGTTAAGCTAACGTTAGTATAGTACAAAGTCATAGTACACATCATAGTGACTAATATACAACGAATGTACGTTATATGAAGATAATGTATTTTAATGAACACAGCATAAATTGACTTGTTGATATTGTTGGTTGTTTGACATATGACGATGACCGACAAGATGTCATAGTTTACACACCTTTATTATTTATCACTGAGAGCAGTTGGGTAACTGATGACCAGAACGTGTAAACATATATTAGTGTTTCCTCTGTAACTTCTGTAACCAGTTAGATTTGGTTCTAGTGCAGGTTGTAGGACTAGAACTGGTAGTTGGTGGCTTTATAACGACAAAACGGGCAATTGTAATCACTGATCCCAAACCCCATTTGTGTTTTGGGAGAGAATGGGCTACTTCATGATGTTTAACATTTTCTCTAGCAATGGTAGCTGTTGTGGCCCACCCTTCTCGTTCTTAAACAGATATATACATTGCCAGTGTATCGGCGCCAGGTTTAGTCTCTTGGCGACATTAGACTTCAGAGACTTGTTCAGATGTGTTCATGATCCCAAATCTAGCTTGACAGATCATCTGAGCAGTCACATGTGAATGTTGTTAAGGCTAATTTAACATTAACAAAGAGAACACACTCTTTAATACGAGGCAGAGTCCATGTAGCAAGTGACTATTGTACAAGGAAACTATTGTACCACTATGACTCTAGTTGATGTCTTCTGATTCCAGTTGGAAAGGTCGGCTCAAAGAGTAAAGAGGATGCTCCCTATGAGTTGGAGAGTCAGTTTGTCCTGAGGCTGCCCACGGTAAGAGTGTACGCTGAAAATGATCATTCATGTGAAATGTAATCTGAGTTTATTTCTGCAAACGAGGATGTATCTTTTTCTTTTAAAGGAATATGCCTCAACAGTACGAAGGCTTGCACAGTCTAGCAGCATGAACCTGAAAGACAGACTCACCATTGAGTTGCACCGTAAGACGATTTACCACTAGTCTCTACACTGCTGTTTGCCCTTTGAGTTGTGTGATGACATCCGGGCATTTCAAAACACCATTTGTTGTAGATGTTGCTCTTATGTTAAGGCTGTTATCAATAGATTGAGTTTATCCATTTAAAGATCCAGTTCAGAATTGAAGTTTTTCCAAGTGGCCCAGCCTATAAAAGATTGTTACTCTCTCAGGCTCACAACGTAACAGTCACTGCAGTGTCCTCATGACAGGCGTCACGATGCCACATTCTCACACACAACATATCCACGTCACGTTGTCCTTCTCATTTGTAGCGGATGGTCGTCATGGCATAGTGAGAGTAGACCGTGTCCCCTTGGCCTGCAAGCTGGTGGATCTGCCCTGTATCCTTGAGTCTCTGAAAACAGTGGACAAGAAGACTTTTTACAAGACTGCTGATGTTTGTCAGGTAGAAAAATACCATGACATGAAATGTAGGATGTCGGATCTATTATCTTCAAATGGATATGTTTGTTGCTTGTTGAGTAGGATACTGACTGAGATTGAAAAGTACTACCACCTTTTTTCTATTTTTGTAACAAAAATGTGTTTCTTGTTAGTTATGATATAATTTTACAACAACACTTAAGTAATCATGCAGAGTGCAGTAATTCACTCTAGATGAGGTATTACTCCATGGCGTCCTCCTAACTATTATTTCACCCTCCATGGGTTAGATGCTGGTATGTACACTAGATGGAGACCTTTACCCTCCTTTAGAGGAGCCCACCGGCACCGTCGTCGACCCCAAGACCAAGAAGAAGGACAAAGACAAGGACAAGAAGTTCGTCTGTAACCACGGCAGTAAGTAGACAAACACGTACTGCACACAAACAAATTGTGCTGAGTTTAGCCCTTTGTGCCGTTACTTCACGCATCAGTAATTCAGGACGTTTAGTTTGACCTCCACAGCTGAGTGAGCCGCCTTGACTTCACTAATCCTGTTATTGTGGTGTCCAGTCACCTACCCTCTGAAGAACACACGCAAGAGAAGATTTCGGAAGACTGCGAAAAAGAAGGTTCTGACACATTAATTTCCCCTTGAGCACTCCCCTCCCCTTCCCCATCCATTTCTTTAGCATTCCCTCCGATGATCCGTCTCTCTCCTAGGCTTTATTCCAACAAGACATTTACATTTCATAAAACAGGAACTGTGGTGAAAATGAAAACTAAGATTTACATATAAATAAAGCCTTTCCATCGTAGTTTGCAACAACGGTATGCAAGAATGCAATTTCACCACTGCTTTGATCAGAGTGAAAGCGAGCACGTGAGCACTAGACTTTGACTTTTGAATAAATCTTCCTGAAGGTGCAGAGCTGATTCATATTGATTTGTTTCCTTCTGTTTTTAATCGCTAATGTGCTTGCTGGCATGCGGCCAGCTGCTGCCTTGAGCGTGTGTGTGTGTGTGTGTGTGAGAGAGAGAGATGCTGATAGTATTGCATGTAACCCCTTTTCTCTCACAGTACATTGAGTCTCCTGATGTGGAAAAGGAGGTGAAGAGATTGCTGAGCACAGACGCCGATGCTGTCAGTGTCCGTATCCTTTTAGCCACCCACAATTATACGTCTACCCTACAAAACCCAAAGAGCAGCAACTGAGTAGTGAAACCAAGAGAGATGACACTAGCGTTTATCTCATGTACCAACAAAAAAAAGTGTTTGTACAGAAGTGGACTGTATATAATGTAATATAGCATCAACAGGTATAATTTTTTTGTTGATATGAAAACTAAACCCTAGTCATTGCCTTCACCTTTAAGAAGCACAAAATAGTTCTTGCTGTTTTGCCTTTGTAGGGCAGACTAACCTCAGTCTCACCCTGCAGCAGTTCTAATATTATGTCCTCTCACACAGATTGTAAATGCAGCATAGCCAAAATATGCTGTTGAAAGTCCCAAGTGGTGGCCTTGACTCCTCCTAGACTCACCTGACTGTCCAATGTCTGTCTCTATGTGAGACAAGTAGGCCATTAGTGCTCTAATGGAACTCTAAACTTGCGTGACAGAGTAAGAGCAGAGCAGGGCTGCTTTCAGTGTCTGTGTACTGTGTGTTAATTGAGATGGACTGTGCATTATCATTGCTTAGTTGGTCGCAGGGAAGCTATAGGTTCTAATTATAGTTTGAGCGTCACATGCAGCAGCAGTCATTCAGACGACCCACTAATAAATGTTAAAATAAAGGCAATTCCTGTGGACCGTTAAATAGAAGGACCACAAGTGTTTTAGTGTAAAACAGTGCTGGGCTGAAGGCTGAGCAGAATGTACAGAGGGTAGGTTGACCTTAACCCCATGGTGTTCAGGGTGGGAATTAATAGCAGAGGATGAGACCAAGGAGGCAGACCAGCACAGCTCTCTGGTCAACCTGGACTCCTCACCTGGCACCTCAGGACACAAGATAGGCCATGGATCCTCAGGTAAGTGACAGCTCATGTTGCCACACCATATCATACCATCTTCTGATTTTAACAATCCTAGCTAGACTTGTATTTCTTTGTGACCTAAATTGAACCCGCGCAAGTGTTGTGATTTCACATTGTTTCCGTATTTGTGTCCGTGTTAATGCGCTTCTGTGCGTTCCGCGTGGCCAGCCCAGCACGACGAGCTGAGGGAGATCTTCAACGACATCAGCAGCAGCAGCGAGGATGAGGAGGACGAAGGGGACCGGCACGAAGACGAGGACCTGAATATCATGGACACAGAGGACGATCTGGTCAGACAGCTCCAAGACAAACTCAACGAGTCTGACTCTGCGCACCACGAAATTGACAGAAACAACCAGATAGGTGAGAGGATGTCAGGGTTCCTATGTCGGTCTGGAAAACGATGGAATTTGATAATTTACAGGTTATGTTCTGTCCTTATACATATTTACGGATTTTTATGTCGCTGACGTTCAGCTGTAGATTGATATGGCCTAGTTGACAGCTTACATCACACTGAACCCAGAACAAATAATTCAAACTCAGTCAACAAATTCAGGTCCGGAAAAAGTAATGGAATTTTAAATGAAAAATGTGTAAGAACTCGGGATATATGGCGACAGGGACACATTTGTGCTCTGCTGAAAAGTATGTGTCGGAAAGAGTGATGTGGGTGGATGAAGTAAACACAGCTATAGAATTTAGCAATCAGTCTTTCACGCTGTGCTTGCGACTCCTCGTATTTACATTAAAATGTGAATGCTGATGAATCAGCCTACTAGCTTGGACTTGGAGACTAGAGACAGTCTGACATCAAATTAAACCAAACCCTCAGATACACGTCAAAGCAGAGGTCAAACATAACTTGAGCCAGGTGTCTGGACTTCTAATCAGAGCTGAGTTTTCTAGGTCAGACATCACACACACACTCTCTCACACTCACTCACTCACTCACTCACTCACACACACACACACACACACACACACACCTACCTACCTGTGCACGCTTTCTCTTAAATACACACGTGCAACCTCGCCCACAGAGACACGCATACACACAACTCTCAACTCTCCAGTCTGACAGGTGTTGTGGCTCTGCGTGCCGCTGAGACAGCTGTCCAATTTGACAGCTCAATGCCTCATCTACATGCATGGAGCTGTCAGTCAGCTGCACTGCTGGCTAGCTCCACTGCACGAGCCCAGTGGAGCCTTTCCTAATTCCTAAGGAGTCTGGCCGTGCATATATCTGGCAGCCCTGCAAATGTGTGTTGAGTGGCAGCCAGATGAGCTGCAGGGAGTTTTAATTTCATCAATACTCCCTGCTTGACTTGCATATTATATGGGATACATTAGAGGGTTGAGAGTATATGGGCGGAGCGGAGGATGGATGGACTTAGTTGGGAACGTCGTTGATGGTGATTGAGCCACAGGTTGTAGTGAGGCTATGTCAGTTTGGCTGGACTTAATGGAAACTCCCGGTGGAGCTCAGGGCAGATTTAGCTGTATCTTTTAGTGCGTTGTCCTGCTGGTTCACCTCCTCTTTAAATGGGTCTGGTCTTGCCATTTACGTCAGTTTGTCAAACTGAAATGGAGGCACCCTGGTGGTTCAGCAGGCTACAGTTGAATACCTCGTACTCGTGGCTTTGTGAGTGAGTGTTGCTCTCAAATTGTGTCACATCATCACCCCTCCAGCACGAAAACAAAGGTATAAATGACCTAAAAGTAATCAAGGAGTGTGTTCTGTGTGGCATTGGTGTGCGTGGGTTATCGGCGTATTTGTACAGCAGTTGTAACATATGAACCTCCTGCTGTTCCCTGCAGTAATGGAGTATCAGGTGCAGATCAACAGCGTCAAGGCCAAGCTCCAGGAAACCCGCGCTCGAAAGAAACAGCAGGAGGAACTCATCATGAAAGTGGAAAACCAGGCCCTTAAGGTGAGCAATGAACACACACACACACACACACACACACTCACCAAATAGTCACATATAGAAAGTAGGTCTTCATGTTCAGGAACATAAGCAAGTACACACAGATGAGCTTAGAGGCAAAAATCTTCATGAAGCATCACTTTAATAAATAGTGATGTGAGAAACGCACACACACACACAAAAATCATCACCGGCGGTGTTGGAGGCCATGTTTATTACTTTTTTTAAGGCACATAAATATTACATTTCTGCCATCCGCAATTTTTACAAGAATTTCCTCACAGACAAAAATGGCATGCAAATTCATCATTTCGCCAAGCGCTCTTTAGAGGAGATTTTACAACGTGTGAAACATGAGCAGACATTGCCATTTAGGGCCCTCAGTGTTTTGGGGCCGTCAAAGTCCCATCTCCTGTCATTATTATGGGAAAAGGTCAGCTGCCTCTGACTGGCATTCCAAATGGCCTTTCTGTCAAGAGTAGAAAGTGACATGAGCAGCGCAGGCGGACGCACATTTAAAGCCATCGCAGTTCTATGAGCCTCAGTATGCCGACTCAAACCAACGTTGTTTGTCTGTCTTCTCCCAGAACCGCTTCCAAGCACTGTTGAATGAGATTATTCAGCAGGAGGAGCGGGAGATGGAGCAGGTAAGAACCTTTTTTAAGAAAAGGCTTTCTAGAGCTTTTTCTCCTTTTGCACAAATGCGACACTGTATTTTGTATGAATGTGATGTGTCCCATTATCGGATGTCATTCTGCTCTGTCCATTCCAAATATTGTAATTTCCATGCCTAATGTTTCAAATCCACCCACATTAAATGGAATTTGTCAGGGGTTACCAGCCTGTTGTTTGTATTGACGGATGAAGGCAACACATTAATGTGAAAAGACATGTTAATCATCATCCACTTAGCCCTCAGTTGCACCCTGGGGCCGTCCGACAGCAATCATGCCTGCTATTTTCTGCTCCAACAGCTGGCCTCGCTTCAGGAGCAGCTGGACTCACTGATTGAGAAGTGACCACCAGGGGGCAGCCTCGTGTCATGTTCATCCACACACACACACACACCAAGAGGAGGAGAACCTTCTGCACCACCACCACTGAGGGAGGAGGGAGTCCTTATTAGCTGACATGCTGTGTCATTCCTCAGTTTCAGACATTTCACGTACAGCGTACTGCTTTCTGTATTAGAAGGTCATATGTTTTGTTGAGTTGACAGAATTTGTTTTAAATTGTCACTGTATGATTAAACCGTTTGGTCGGCTTCAAGGCTACAACGTGTGTCTGTTTTTGCTTTGTCATTCTGTAGCTAATTGTACTGCCAATTAACAGTCACGTTATACGTCAGCTCACCTTCCCTTTTATTAGTTTACCTGCATGTAAAATAAATTGCAGCTATACGTAAATGGAAACGCCATCACAAAGTGACTGAGTGGGTCACTGTATCAAGACAAACCACCAGAACAGCTTCATTGGGCATAGATGTTTACAACGGTGTGGGGACGTAAGACACCAGTCTTCAACGAGAAGCCACATTGTTAGTTGTAAACCTTCCAGAAACCTGCAAAACTGTCCAATTAGGTGAAGATGTGGCTGACTGAGATGGCATATGGTTCGATTCATTTAAATGGTCATTGAGGCGTTCAGTGACTTTCCCCTGTGGATCCCCATTTTTTATTCCATTAGGACAGTAATGCTTCACCATATGGATGAAGGTGGTTACACAGAGTTGAGTGCACCTACACCAGGCCAGGGACAATTCACACTACAACCTAACCAGCCATCAGTCGTTTTGACAGTTACCCGTGGGTTCGAGGGCCCTACTTACTGTCCACCGCCATGGCAGGACAGCAGTCTCATTCCGCCATGCTCATGTCATCAGATTACTGTCCTTCCAGAATGATCTTTAGTTGTTCGAGAATGCCTTCTTGTCCTCCTGAGTCTGTGCCGGTGGTCATCCCCGCCTCCCCTACTCCTCCCTGCAAGGGATTAGCTCCTCAGATTAAAGTGTCCGTCTCCAAACCCTGGCTAATCCCGCCATCTGTCAGAGAGCAGCCAGCCAGTCAGGACTCTCTCCCCTAGGCTACTTAGAAAGCCAGAAGCACACAGACCTCAAAAGAATCTCCAAAACGCACACGCCTGTCCCGTCACTGCTCACCCCGGAACCTGCAGAGGGAAGAGGCAGACTGAGAATGGAGGAAACGTACCTTCTCAACCTCCCGGGAGTCAAGAAGAAGATTCTTTCTGGAGGCACAGGGCCGTTGCCACACTTTCCACCCGGGACTAAGGTAAGACACGGCTAACCTACATTCAGAGTTCAACTTGATCATCTATAACCCGGTAAGTTGGAGGGAAATGATCATTAGCACTGTGTTGTAATTAATGTTTCACTGAACAGTGTCTGTTGTTTTGGTTTGTAATCCACTGCCCACCTCAGACTCTTTTTCACGAAGGGGGGGAATTATTCTGGTTCTGGTTCTGGTTCTTACGCACAGAACAAACAGTCGGTCAACCAAATTGCAACATGTCTTTTGGCTGTTTCTGTTCTGTAGGTCGCTGACTTTTTCCTTCCTAGCCACTTCCAGCCATATGGCTCCAAGCCTGGACACTGTGACAAACATGTTCCATGACAATGCCAGCATGAACCTCCATTTACCTGCGTGGCTACACTGTGTGTGTGTGTGTGTGTGTGTGTGTGTGTGTGTGTGTGTGTGTGCTCCCTCTCTGACAAGGTGATTCTCAATTCCTTACT
>OMOT01025881.1:5543-27660 GCA_900312575.1 Acanthochaenus luetkenii | reverse complement strand
AGAGAACCTGTCATGGCCAGTCTGATTCATTCAATTCAAAACCACTGCAGAAAACCTCCCCTGTTGGGTGCTTTGAATTAAAATGGCTAGATTTGCCCCTTTTCCTGACTGCGCCTCGCTTTCCCCTATCATTAGGTGACAAAAGTCCCATTATTACTATTATTATTAGACTATTATGTGGGGACCTCATGTAAATTATGAATTACCCCCTAACTTCTACATTCGCATTGGATAATGAAATTCACGGAAATCACTGGTGCTCAGGATACAATTGTATAAGGGCAATAAGGGCATGAAATTATGAGGCAAGCAATTTTAGGAGTGAGCGAGTCCAGAAAAGGGACCTCGATACTGCTGCCTCCGTGTTTCGCGACAGGAGGAAGAGAGAAATTGCATGTATAGAAGAAGAAGAATCAAAATGCGTCTGAAATTGCTGCGAGTTCGATACACACATAATTGGTTTTGTTAGGAGACCTCTGAATACATTAGGTCACTTGACAGATTTCCAGTGCCTCGGTGAAAAGGATCTTTTTACCTATTGGCCCGATACTTCAAATTACAGACGTGGCAGATTTGCATGAGATTAAAATCGTCGGCCATCTCAACAGATAAAATAAATCACTGGAAATCCCCAGGGGTAATATTAGCCCCGTGCGAGGAGGATACAAGCCTGTAGAAAGTTACAGTGATAAACGGAGTGGGGGGAAGTGAGATATACGATTTTGGAAACAGCTTCATTTAGTCAGTGCCATGGAGTAAACTGTCTCAAAGTCTCAAATTCAAACCTGCACTTACTCTCTGGCTGAACTACTAGTCCAAAGGCAGAGTGAGTCATCGAGAGCCAGGAACCCTGGGCCTCCTTTAGTTTAACCTCGTCTGCCCTAATGGATGGTGGTGAATTGCATTGTTTTAGCAAGGAAAATTGGGGGCCCCGTTCAGGACTACAGGACAGGGAAGTAGAGACACACATCTCCCAGCTCATCTGAGCTGCATGCCTCTCTCTCTCTCTCTCTCTCTCTCTCTCTCTCTTCTTCTGTCTCTCCATGGACGACGCTCTGCCACTTTAGATATGTCACGGGCAATAAGGATGAAAAATTGGACTGCTCTTTAGGTCCCCGGTCGGCATGCCAGCTTCGTCCTCCACCTTCACGCGCCTGGAGGAGGCCGAGCTCCACGCTCACGACACAAAATAGGATTTAACAAGACCCGAATCACTCACAATGCCTCAGTAAATAGCCAATGAACCCCGCCTGAACCAGCGTCCCAGGTTGGATACAGACTCTAACATAGAAGTGCAGAGTGAGAGGATGGAGTTTGACGGCAGAGTGAGCATTATGCAGGTTTGAATCCGTGGTAAAATACAAATGAATGTTATTAACCATAAGCCTCAGTCACCATGAATTAAGTGTCTGCTTTGCCATTTTGGAAAATGTGTGCTATTTTTTTAATGTACCATTTTGGTTATGTGTTGATAAGAAGAGACACAAGTCTTCTTCAGTCCGTATTATTCAGCATGAGATTGCCATCAGATTCCCCGAGGACACATGATTCATCTTGTTTTCTTTCCCCCCTGATAACGCGGCTTGTACAGTGACAGGTGTATGAGCAGTATACAGTCTGTGCCTCTGTTCTCCTCTGAGATACAGTAAAATCAATATGGCATTATTCAACCCATCAGTATTCAACCCATAAGCGAGCCACGGTCACACCACGAAGACAATGGCTGTGCTTGCCAGTGGACAATTAGCATAGTTGACAGCTCCCTGGTTTGGATGGCTTATGTTTGCCGTACCCGGTTCCTTGGTACATCCAAACATTGGGTGCATTCATAAATTGGTCCACTGAACACCAGAGAGTCCTCGAGGGTCAAAGCAGACCGTTGCTAATTTCTATTCATATATTCAGAGTGTCAGCCTCTCTCAGAGTATACAGTGCACTCTGGACTTTGAATGTTCCCAATGCTCGCCGAGCGGCATCAATCTATCCTGCAAAACCTGCAACCGAGCAAAGCTGCTGTAATTCCACACGCTGCAAATAACTTCCTCGGACCACATGCCTTTCTGCTCAAGAGGACGGTGTAGAGAATTGACGTCTTCGTCTTTACTCATTAACACGTGAAGGACCTTTTTGTGAATCTCTCTACTATAGTTTTTTGGACTGTATTCCAATACAAGCAAAAAGCTCTCCGTTTTACATGGTGTATCAGTCTGTATTTAGAAATGCACCCAGCGAGACTTGGAAATGCTGTGTGGAGCACAAGCACTATAGGATCAAAAAGGCAAATAAAAGGAGAAGAATATCACCTAATACACTTTATAAATATGGTCCATTCAAATGATGTTTTGACGACTTGTCGTTGAAATATAAAGGGTGTATAACATAACATCCTCCATCCTAATTCAATCACCCTAAGATAAAATAACTACAAGCATCACGGGTTTAGCTCTACTACAGTCCGACACCTGCTAAACAGTTAATGGGATGTGCGTATGGTCATCATGTCTTTTTTAGCAACAAATAGTAACAGAGTGCATAAAATACAAATAGAATACAAATACAGTGTAGTAGAGTCATATAAGCATACGCAACTGACAATTTCAACACTAGAAAAGGTATGAATTACAGCAATAACAGCAGTAGTGGCAGTAGAGTATACAGTATGAGAATATACCCCCAAAAAAGGAATGCTAGCGTGTGTTCAAGAGATCACGACGCTTGAGCTCCTTGACGTTGAATGGTAAGACCGCCGCCCTCGACCCATGGCATTTCAGAAGAAAACAAATAGTTGTTTGGTGCTTTAAGCGCTTCATTTGGAAAGAGGAACAGAGACTAACCTTTAACTCAACGATGCCTGCTGCAGTGTCTCTTCAAATGCTTGAGCCACGCTCAACAGCAGTCGCTTAGATCTGGAGGACATGAAAATGACAAATAAGACAGAACATGTTAGCACAAATTCATGAATAACAGTTGCCTGCTATTTTACACGGGTTCTCACAGTAGGCTCCAGTGACCGTGGGTATCCTCCTGCAGCACTTGACAGTACTAGCGTATACTATAGTAGCGCAACCCCTCTGTGCAAAAATGTAAGGAGAAAAATTCCCAGTTCAAGGGGCCAACATGACAAAAATGCAAATACGGGGAAAAAGGACCAAATGCGTATCAATTTGGGGGTCTTTGGTATAACAACTTCTATTCTAATGCTATGTTGAAAGGAAACCCCCCTTAAAGCTACAGGCACACAAGACAAAGACCACAAGCGTGCTTTGCATTTCAAATCTCAGAGTAATCAGTGTGCACAATGGGCTCAAACAACTGTATCCAGAAACTAGACACGGATAAGCAAGCCCACGTCACTCCCTTGATTTTTCCATCAGCTCGGTAATCTGTGCATGTCAGTGGTGGGATGGCAGATATCCATTATCGATGGACTGTTTTCACAGACAATTCGTGGCAGGCCAGCGGAGGCAGGCCATGTGTTGGAGAACCGGGACGGCGAGCAGCTGGGGATCTCCTCCCAACAGATGCTGCCTGCCGTGGAGGTGTGGGAGGCTGGGTGCCGTCTTCACTCACCACCTCTGCTGCACGCCATTTGTCTCACCTTGCTGGTACGTTATTTAACATGAAGGCATTTAAAAGGGGTTAAAGGGCAGATGTACAGTTATAGAGGCTTTGCAGTTGCATCGCAAATCTCCTCACAACCACGGCTGGCGCCATCATGGAGCCGTCGTGGAGCCGTCATGGAGCCGTCGTGGAGCCCCAGTGGAGGCCCAGTGGAGAACTGCCTGTGGCTAAATTCAACAGCCAGTTTCCAAATGTAGGTTACTGTGACACAGGAAACTGTGTTGTCTTTAGCCTTATTAGCCTTGTTGGAGCGAGAAGAGTAGAGTAGGCTCAGTTGCCCTAAGCAAACGGCTGGTTTTGGCCTTTGTTGGCTACCTAACTAACCAGCAGTCTAATTTAGCAAAGCAAATCAACATTCATGTTCACATGCAACTACTAGCCACTACTAATGCCAACTTCTACCAAATATATTAGCTACTGCGTAAACCAGATGTGTTTACAAGACGGTGATGGTTAACTGACCACATACTATGGTTAGCAAGCCAACAAGCAACAATTTTGTTGCGATGGCCAAGTCGCACGTTTACAAAACTAATCAGCTGTTCACGGCCACTGTCGCCCAAGAATTGAGGACCGCCGCATTAGGGCGTCACCTGAAAGTCATCTGATGGTTTGCACACCTGCTTGAATGCAAGTTTCCTGGAGACATGCAAAATTGCTAGCAATACCTTAAATGCATGTCTTCACTCTGACTTCAAAAAGTGTTTAAACAAACCGCTAATGGGAAAGTATTCTCCCAGCACAGGGGGAGACGAGAACACCACCATCAACACCACCCTTCATCCTCTCCCTCATGCTGTGAAAAGTGTATTTACTGGCCAGCTGATGCACAGATTAAAAGCCATTACCTCTACTTGGCAGGGTAATAAAGGGAAAGTATTCGCCGACAGCGTATTCATTCACATTTCAACGCTCCTGTCATGCCTTACAAAATGGTCCTGGAAAATGAAAAGGTAAATAAATTACATTTTGCACGGCACTAAACACTTTCAAAACAAGTGCATTGTGTGTGTGCTCTTGCCTTTACTTGCCCAGAGACAGTCACTTTACAATATCAGTAGACTATATGCCCAGTACTATGAAAGACATTTAGAGTCTTAAGGAGAATTATTGCACTTATGTTCACAATACATTTGGCTATACTAATTTCTTCAGATCGTGATTGGCAGGTAATCACACACAAAAAATGAATGTCCAAAAAATACTGCGTGCATAGAATGTATCATAACTTACAAACATCTACGAACTCACTAGTGTTTTGTGCACCTGCGCGCGTGTGTGTCTGCTCTCCTAATATGTCGCGCATATGTTGCATGTTGGGTCCACATTGGGACCTAGACGGGCTGCTCTGAAAAAACATTCACACTCCCCCTGTTAATTTCCAGCTGCTCTCACATGTAAATCACATGCAGAACACAGGCTGTGGTGACAAGGAGTCACATCATAATGGTGTGCACAAACCGATGATGCATCACCATTTGAGATGCGCTGCTAAATATGCATGAATAGCAAATAGCTTGATCAGAACACAATGGGCATGTCAATGTGATATCAGTCGCTAGGAATTGAGTGTTTGCCTTGGTGACTTTCAGCAGCCATCTGCCCAAGTCCTTTTGTGAAGCTTCATAGAACACAGTTCCTGTTTCCCGCTGTGTTTTGTTTTCACATTTTCTCCACTCATCCTTCTGCTCATCATTTTTTGTATCGCTTTTCAATATACTTGGACTCACGATAACAAATCTTCTTCTGAATATATCTCCTTTTTGCACTGTTTGTCCAGCTCTCTGTCACTCTCTGACACAGTCTCAGCATCTCCCTCTCTGCTTCCGCAGCTCCGGATGCTCTTGCGTCCGCCATCCACACATAAAGCCGATACATTCCCTCGGTGGAGCATCAGTATTCCACCCAGGTAGTTTTGTATCATATTTGCTATTACACAGGCTCTTTGAATGGGATCTCGGACACAGACGAACTAAAACGATACAATCCATGTGGTTGCCCTGTGATGAATATGGCCAAACGATGGCCAGTTTCTGTGGCTGCAATCATGCCTCCCTTTACTCCCACCAGCTCTGATAGCACAAGGACAAATTACATTCATTTCTCTCTGTATTCCGGACATGGCCGTGTTCATCTCCATGCTCAACCACCTGTGCAGTAGCTTATGTAACAACGTGATGAGGAGGCATGGAAACGATCTGTAGATCTGTGTGTAGAGAACCGGTCAAGGGGCATGGGGGACACTCGACAGGAGAGATATTACCACGGTAACCTACACTGAGAGGGTGAGCTGTAGAGCAAGCTGACCTTGAAGAGTTTAACCTGCCAATCAGACGTGTCTCTCCTCTCTGACAGGCGGTGAGGCAGAAAGCAAAGCCCCAGATATGTCAGCTGGTGTAATGACTTGACCATGGCCCTTTGCCACCACTGTCTTTAAAGTGAACTGGTGTTAAGCACTGTACTACGGTCCAAAGGACAATGTGCCTGTGAAAAGCAACATTTCTTTTCACTTGACAAAGGGACCAGGATACATATAGTATACGTCTTGAGCAGAGCTGTATAGCATGGACTTAATGTATCATTGACAAAACAATAATATAATATAATAATAATGAAGTAGGAATAAAAAAGTAAAGAAAATAAATGTTTCTAGACAGAAAACCTCAGAGCCGGAAAGTCATCATGGCTAAGCACATTAAAGCATCTTCCCCATCACCAAGAGAAATAGCTCCATGGAGAGTTAATGCTCTCTGAATGAGAGGGGGGGGGGCGCTGAATTATCTATGCTTGAAGACTATGAATGAAGACTATTCCACAACTCAAACACTGAGAGTCAGCGATATATGTTGATGGCTATTTTAATGTGGCACGTGATATATAAAACCAATTCTGATAGCAATGGGTCAAGCTTTGATTTCACTGCCACAGCGTATGACTCTAGGCATCTTAACAGCTTACCTGCACAAACCCCCTTGCTATTTTGCTGCCTCTTTCAACTCCTTTCCCCGTGTCTCTTAACTCTATACAGTCACAAAACCAGTGATAATTCAAGGGGTCACACTCTCTTTTGAAAAAGAGCTGACTGGATTTAACTGGATTCGATCTCACATATTCCCGCGGGGGGGAAAAACACGCCGCCCCACCCGACGCTCTTCTTCGTGCCGTGGAGGTTGAATCGTACGTCACCTGGTGAAAAGGCAATCTCTGTAGCAGCTGTGGTAATAGTGGATTAGTTACCCTGTTGTGACACATTTGCAATCCTCTCCTGCTTCTGGTGGCTTATCACTGGGAGAGTAATTATGAACCCAGGAGATCACTTTAAATGGTAAACTCCCCTCAAGCAGCAGCAGTCATGTTTCATTTTACCAGTCACAGGTTAGATGACAACAGGTGCATTTTTATTTTCTTCTGTTCTCCAAAAAAGTGAATAATTGCAGTACTGCGGCTTTACATAAACTTGGAACAAGTGTTTGCAAGTTACAGGCCATATTAAACCCTTTGTTAACGATAGAGCTGTCAGAGGCCACAGACGCTGAATTACAACAGCCACAACTACCTTGAGCTGAACGCGCTCAAGACAGTGGAGATGATAGTGGACTTCAGAAGGCACCGCCCTCCTCCGACCACCCTCGCCATACAAGGCAGCACTGTGGCGGCCGTGGAAGACACTCAAGTTCCTGGGAATTACAATCTCCCAGGATCTGAAGTGGGAGACCAACAAAAAAGGCCCGGCAGAGGATGTACACACTCCGTACACACTCCGGCTGCAGAAAGGATTATTGGACTCAACCTGCCCTCACTCCAAGATCTCTCCACCACCAGAGCCAGGAAGCGGGCCATCCTGGCCTCCACAACTCCTCCCCTCCGGAAGGCGCTACAGAGCGCTGTACACCAGAACCTCCAGACAGGAATAGCTTCTTCCCACACACCACATCACTCTAATGAACAATTAACCCGGCCATGTGACATGTCGTCGCATGTCCTCAGGGCAATACCTGTCAATCATATATTCACACACACCGCCATGTTCATTGTGCAATAATATATTCATGCATTCACTTTACTGCTGCACATGATAACGCCACTGTTTACTGTCGGTAAAACCTACGCTTGTTGTTGATCGTCACTGCTGTCGTTGATTGTTGAATGTAAGTACAGTGTGAGTTACAGTGAACCGGAGAGAAAGCATGTTTGGCCAATAAAGCTGATTCTGATTCTGATTCTGATTCTTCCTGTGTGCTGTCCTCCATAGACACTGCCCTCTGAGCAAACGAGATTACCTACATTACCTACATATTACAAGGCAGGCTTGTTACTCTGTCTCGGGGTACTTTGGGGGTGACTCACTGCCAGTGAGGACAAGACACTTTGGAGTTGGGAGCTCTGCGATGAAGCTCTCAGATATCTACTGCAATCAAAAGAATGCTCTCTAGACCCAGCTCTCAAATACAACGGGTCTATGTGTGTAGATGGCCAATAAGAGTTATTATGCACTGTGCATGTACTTTTTGTCGCATCTGTCCTTGTGCACTCTGATTCATCTTTTATAGTTGGGTCCTAAAATGCCCTGCAGCATTGGAATACAAATTCAGTACATGCAGAAGACACAAAGGATTTCACCAGTCTGTATCTCTCTAACAACCAGTTCAGCAGCAGTCCTTCACAAATGCACTGCTTTCTCTCATACACATGTATGTACAGCGCTGAGCTGCCACAGGTGGGGAATGGGTGGGAAGAGGCAGAGGGGGATTTCTAAAGACAAAATACAGTATATAACTGTTGTAAATCTGTGGTAGTTTTCTTCTGCCGCCATCTCTTTATTTATCATCCAGACACCAAAGCCAAAGGTTTCAGTATGGGGACGCAAAGGTTATTCAACAATGAAATGAAATACAAAAATCAATATCCTGAAACCAATGGATATCCCCATGTGGTAGGTACATGCTGCTACACAACCCCTGCTTGGCCAAGCAGTGTCCATTATGTGACTCCATCTGTACTGGTGATTTTATATCAACATTGTTCATACACTAGACCAGGTTACAGTAGGTCACGTATGTTCATGATGGATGTCGACATGTGTCCTCTCTGCTGTGCAACTGCCAGAGCAGGAGAGATGGCTGTGCGCTTGGTTGGCAGACCGCCATTTGAGAGTGGGCTCCATCTTGAATAAGGATGGCTGATTCCTATCTCATCCTCCCTCATTTCAAACAATGGTTTATCCATCTACTGGAGGCAATGCTCGTAGAACTACCTGAAGTAAGGTGATTGATATTCATACACATGCCTGAAGCATTTTACAGTGCCCAGGGACCCTAAAGGGCTAGAGTGCAGTAGGGAAGGTGGATATCATAAAAAGAGATAAAAAAAAGGATATGGATGTCTAGGAGAAACTCAACCTCTAATGTTTCTCTCAATGTATTCACTGGTTTCGCAAAAATAAAGGGGAACCACCACCGTGAAACATCAGGAGCTTCAAGGTATGCCCCTATTATGAAACCCTAATTATGACCCATAATAGGTCACTCTGTATTCTGTATGTATTTTTTTGCATTGTTTAAAAAAAAAGATATTTAAATGTAAAGTTTTAAATTCAGGGAACAATGGTCCTGGGTCGGACTTAAACCCAGAACGACGAGTGTACATGCGCTTTAGACCACTGAGCCATGGGGACGCCTCATTAGATCCATTCTTAACTTATCCATGTGCAATGTCTCATCTTATCTGTGAGTTAATTTCCTCAGTAATATTGTACAAGCTGAAGGTGCAAAGCATTTCATTTATTGGTAATGGAATCCAAAGATCTGCAGACTTATTAACTGTTTTGTCTTCAGTTTGGGGCTTCTTACTGTAGATCCATAGCAAAATAAAGTAAAAAATAATAATAAATAAAAGGCAAAAATATGGACACACGCTAACCTGTCTCATTCATTCGAGTTTGGGCTTGGTAACCAAGACATGGGCAATGTGGTGTTATGACAAATGTAATTTAAAATGTGTGACTTTTTTTTCTTCCTGTCGAATAAGGCAGTCACTTAAAAGGATATTATAATTCCTTTCCAAAGTGTTTTACAGCAAGGATATCCACGTATAAGCTTCACAGTCTGTCAATGTCTTTACATGTAATCTTAACATTTTTAGCCTAGTCTTAACATCTAAGGAACCATGGTGTTTAAAAAAAAAAGTATTTCTTACACATTGTGTTTTAATTTTCTTATTTATTTTCTTATTTTCAATCTTGCTGGAAAGGTCTTATATATAGATATATAGATATGAAGCTTAACTGATTAATTGAGCAAAAATATACATAGCATCTGCAACCCCATTCTGGATATTATCATGTTTTACTGTATCTGGATTGCATATATATATAAATATAAAACAATATACATATATGTATATATTTTTTAATTTTTTTGTCCCCTTTTCCCTATTACCCTTCAAGAGGTTATTTTGTCCTCTTGCCAGGCCATCATCGTAAATAAGAATTTGTTCTTAATTGTCTTGCCTGGTTAAATAAAGGTTAAATACAAATAAAATAAAATACAAATATTCTACCCTCCAGTCTTATGGCAGCAGCATGTAATAATATGTGTGAATGGAGGTATGGACAGATGTCATGTGTATGTGAAGGGGGGGGCAGGCAAATCAGGCTAGGGCTGTTAAATCAGTTTGAAGAGAGTAATAAAAACTGCTGTCTTTTATTTGTATCATTATATGTATATCATTAATAATGCCAACATTGCACACTCTACTATCCCTGCTTCCTCCCTGCTTGACATTGACATTCAAAACACATGCAGAGCAATAATCTCGCTCAAATTTGGTACAGCAACCTTGTACCGACATTCATCCTCAGCAACAGTGGAGCCTTCTCATAATAACACCATCATCAGAGCATCATTCATAATCTGCTCCAAGCTGTGCTGCTCTGCACCAAGCTGTGCTGCTCTGCTCTGCTCCAAGTTGTGCTGCTCTGCTCCAAGCTGTGCTGCTCTGCTCTGCTCCAAGTTGTGCTGCTCTGCTCTGCTCTGTGCTGTGCTGCTCTGCTCTGCTCCAAGTTGTGCTGCTCTGCTCCAAGCTGTGCTGCTTGCTCTGCTCCAAGTTGTGCTGCTCTGCTCTGCTCCAAGTTGTGCTGCTCTGCTCCAAACTGTGCTGCTCTGCTCCAAACTGTGCTGTGCTGCTCTGCTCCAAGCTGTGCTGTGCTGCTCTTCTCTGCTCCAAGCTGTGCTGCCCTGCCCTGCTAAATTCTTTGTGACATGAAGTGGAAGCTCTATACATCAAGGTTGTGGCTGACAACAGATTAAAGCTGGGCCAAACTCAATAACCTACAATAGCTTAAATCATGATCAGATTACCAAAAACAAATTCACTAGCTAAAATACAATAATAATAATAATTGTTCGGTCATGTTTGTTAGGCGGTTAGATGGATTGCTTGCCTGGCATGATATGTTTCAAAACGGTCAATAACATTAGCCTTTTAGTTTAACCAATATGGACACATTAGCTAGGTAGCTAACGATAGCTACCTTTTTAAACTACATTTATATGGCCAACATTAACATTACTACTACAAAGTACGTTGCGTAACGTTATGTAGCGTTACAAAGTATCGGTATGTTACGTTACATAACGTACTTTGTAACATAGCTTACGTTATTCACAGGTTAGGCAATTGTCTAGGTATCTAAAATATCCGTGTTGTTAGAGAAAACATTGTTTAATCGGAATATCAGACTAACTCCAAGGTATACTCATAAAACAACCTGAAGGTTCCCTGTCCCGTGTCATGAGCGCGTTGACGTTAGACCACGTGACAACTGACTGAATTGATGAGCGAGTTTACAGGACAAGTGATGGCGCACCGCGCGGGGAAGAAAAGAGGAAAAAAGTGATGGTGCACATTAATAACCATAATAAGATTGGAAACACAGCAGCTAAAATGAATTGTGATTTCTTTTAATTGTAAACAGGAAATTGTTGAATTCTTTTAACAATACAAGCCAAGAATAAACCCAAACAAAATAGATTAAGTAATTAAAATAGATGTACCGGGGCTGAGCTCCGGCTGATGACGTATGGGAACCTATGTGCCGGAGCTGCGCCCCGGACAGCCCCGGCTCAATTTAACCACTGGCTGTACTTATGATGTTCAAGACTCTGCACTACAAACTGCTTCGAATGAAAGATTGCTGAAGCCTTGACCCAAAAAGTGATCTGGAATATGATGCCAAAGTGAATGTGGGGATACCAAAGTCTGTCCAAGTGTGTCCACTCAAACTACTCCAGGGAGAGACATTTCGGACGGAATGGTCCAGGAGCTCCTAGTAGAAAACCATCCAGCTGAGATAAGACAAAGGTCAGTTAGAAGAGTTTAATTCCACCCTTGAAATCAGGATGGCTTGTATGGAAATATTATGTGATGAAGCAAACAAAAACAGCTTTTACAGTACAGTACCGTAGAGAACCGGGAGATGAGTCAGAGAGCCCATGCTCTGACCACGCCCAGCACACGGAACCAGGTAAATTATAATATGATGCACAACAAGGCATACGATGCCTCCGTCCAGATATCCGAGACCCCCAACAAGGCTGTAAGACTGGTTCGGCTTCGCCAGCTCTTCAGTTACGATGAGGCTTGCAGCTCCTCTACCAAGCAGCATGGAACACTTTCTGAGATTTGGCCAATGTGTCCATGTTGGGCAGAGTTTCAGTGATCCAGCTCCCAGCCTCCTGAGTTGGACTGAGTTTTGACTTCAAATGGAGTCCTCCATCCCAATGAAGAGCATCTCTCTGGCTCTGCACTAATGCCTCCCACATATTTACACACCATTTGAAAAGTGTTACACTTCTCCCAAAACAGGCCCCTAAGATATAAGGATTAACTGAAGCACTTAATGTAGAAGATATTTTATGCAACCAGGAGCAGATGTTTCGCCTCTTGCATATAATAGAGCTCTTCTCATATTTTATATGGAGTGTATGGAGCAGGGACGTGCGGTCAGGGGAGGCAGGTGAGGCAGTGTCTTTAACCATTAAAGAAGTAAGTAAGTAAGTGACATATTTAGTTTTGCTGATGGGACATAAAACCGCAGTGAAAAGGCACAAGGTGAACCAAGTAATATTTTTGATTCATTGAAGGGTGTACGTGAGCCAACAGGTGCTTGTTGCTGCTGTTCTTCTACTCAGAGGTGCCAGGCGAGTCAAGTGTAGAAGAGGAATGAATGCAAATCTCTAGTGATGACTAGAACAAGGCTTTCAGAAACACAGAGACAATTGAAACAATTTTGCAGAAACTTCAAGAAACGTTCGAAACACTACTCGACAGTGAAGTCATTGACTTATAGAAGTATTTTCACCTAATGACATCAGGGCTCCGTAGTCGAGCGGTAGCGCGTTGATCTTACAATCTTTAGGAGTTTTGAAGCGTGACATCGAATCCAAGCTTTTGCTTCTTAAGACTTTACGTTTTTTCTTATCTTTACGTACCTTTAATACGTACCTTACGTGTGTGTGTGTGAAGAATGCTGATGAGATATTAAATAACCAGTAGCCAATTGAATAAGCTACCCTTTTGGGTTTATATATTTGTAAATCTGACTCTAAAGGAGTCAGTGCCTCACCATGAACCTCACCGCACGTCACTGGTATGGAGAGTATATCCTTAAAATAGAATATGTACACCTTTTCCAGGTTGGAAGGATACAGGATGCATTTGTACTACATTGGAACTAGTATTCAGCCCTGTCATCTCGTTTTAATATAAGCTAGTGCTATGCACGGAGGCCTCAAAGTGGAGTCGAATGCATTAGTAAAATAGAATAAAAATGACACCCCTATGCCTCTAATGCACTTCTCTAGCTTGCCCTATCCAGTGGATGATCAAAGCTGGTCTGAGCCTGTAAAAAGCTTGACTCTGGGGAATAAAGGCTCCTCTCCCTGGCCTTTGAGGACCCAACTGGGCTTTCATGTGCCCCTGCTGCCTCAATGTTATTACCTAGATTAGATGCCCTGAGAGATGCATGCTTCTTCTCATCTTTAAGTACAGGGGTCAAGGTGGGTTTGGTATCTACAATGGAAAAAGAAAGTATAAAAATGCTGTAATTTTCCACAATTTGGTGTATAGGAAATTCTAATTCTAATACACAATGAGTCAGGTGGGGTAAACAAAAGGGAGTTCAGTGAGCCACAGAGTGGGCCAGCCTGAAAGGGAGAAGACTGTGGTGTCAATTTGTCTCTTGCTGGGACAACTACTCCAGTGGGACACATGGGGGCTTTTGGGCTTTTGGGCTCTGTTGGTGAATTTGCAAATTGGCTGAGATCCTACCTAAGATGCTTAACGCACACTTACCATCAAAACCAAACTGGCTGTCCGTGAAACAGCAAAGTCATTTTAATAAAAATATTCAAATTGCATACTTTGGCAGGATTCCTCCAAATTTTTTAAACGTAACAATGCTTCTAGTCAGCACAGCACTTATTCTTAGAGGTGTGGAAAAAGTAGTAGTTTCAGAAATAACAACAGTCTTGGGAGGCTTTTTGGTTTCCTAGCAACTCGACTGCAAAGCTACTTTGACGCAGTGGTAATGGTGAAGTTAAATATGAACGAAACAGAATTGTAACATAGCACGCACCATCTATTACACAGAGGACAGGGCAACACCACAATCAAGTTCATCTGGCTAATCCTCTATTGGAACAAATGTGTTGGGTTCAGTTTGTCACCGTCCTTTCCACAGGGGTGGAGTTGAAAATCCTCTCAGAAATGGGCGAGCGTTGATGAAGCAATACAGGCAGAAGGTTCACCGATGTTTGAACACAACAAACAGACACCCAGAATTATGCGCCCATGTTCAATTTACAGCCGACTGTGAGCCAGCGCAGCATTAAACAAGCATCTGGGTGTTTTGGCTCTGGCTGCTCTCGGCTAGGCAGATAAATCCCTTTTTCCTCTGCGAGGCTCAAACAGCGCAGCGCAGAGGTGCGACCATATCTGAGGCCCACTCACAATGAAAAAAAACCTCCATAGTCCTTTACTGGTGACCAGGGGAGAAAATCTGACATCAATTACTTGTAATTTTCTCAAGAGCAATTCCTGAGGGGGACACCAAGGGCCGGATCTACTAAAGGTCTGCGTGTGTAAAAACGTGTGCAAACTCATAATACTCGCAAATAAATGTACAAACTGATCTACTAACAGTGCACTGAGGACTGCATCTTTCAAATGTATGAAATAACACACCTTATCCAGTTAGTACTGTTGCCTCAATTATATGCAAGATGGGGCGTTTACACGCTATTTTGGGAGGAGAAAATGTAAATAGATTAATGCAGCACACGCACTGTGATCTATCAAACCTCAATGCAATTTAGTTGATGGAATCTGCGTCTGTATTTAATGTGTTTCAAGGGAAGGTGCAAACGCCATGAATGCTTAAATAAATCAACATTTATTGAAAATTGTATTTAATTAAATCACTTTCAAAATTAAAAACATATTATTACTCAACGAAACACTCAGTCTCAACATTTCTAATTGTTAAGCCCCACAAAATCATTCTCAAAAACACATTACTGCAGTCACAAAACAATCTATTACAGCTCTAACATTTATTGTAGCCTATTTTAACTAAACGAAACATTCACAGCCTAAAGAAAATCAAACTTGACATTATTATTATTATTATTATTATTTCCCTCTTATCTTCATCACTGCTTTAACTGGCAGTTTACTTTCAGGCAGATGATCTCCCATATAGTGTTATTTATTGTCATGTTCAGATTTATTTGCTGTAGCTCATCCAGATGTTTATTTGCCTCTTCCACTAACATCTCCAATTCATTTTGCGCTTGCGGTTCTGTTGCCCGTCAACACTCTCCATGGTGCAAACCATTAAACATGCAAAACCCTCATACTGCTGTCTCCACCATGTTTGCACCCATTGTCATTTACGCAATTATTCTTAGTAAATCACCGGCGCAAACTTTTAGAATGCACATGCAAATTAGTACCGTTTATTTGGGATCTTAGATCCGGACCCAAGAGTAGTGCATTGAGTCTGTCAGACGGTAGTTTACAGTATACATAATAATGCCTCGTTTGTGATGATCACGTATATTGTGTTATATTATGTTGAGAGAGAAAACTCATTTCACATCTAAACAGACAAAAGAGAGGAAGCAAATACAAACATTGTGACATTTAGGACCAACACACAAGAGTCAGAATCATTAATGCCCCCTCCAAAATGCCAAAGTAATTATTCACCTTTGTATACTGTAAGGAAAGAAAAGGAGCCTGCATACCCTGTGTGATCTTCGTAGTCCATTAGTACCATGCTCACATTGTGGGTCTGTGTTAATGGCACATGAGCACACTCAAAAAAGGCAATAAGTGGCTGCTTAATACCACTCTGGACTCCATTAGCCAAGACGAGTCTCACAGTACCTACGAGGAGCTAATGGAGATGTACTGGGTGTAATGGGAGTGTTACAGGTAAAATATCAGCGTGGAAACACAAAGCCAAATGGACAACCTTTTTTTCTTCAAACACAATCCATCAGAGCTTTGGCCACAAGCTCTGATGTACAAAGTCATGAGCTGTGCGGGCATCATCCGTGTGATTGAGATCACCCCTGTGGTCTGTTTAAATATTTCCCTGCCAGATTAAGTTAAACACACAATTAAGTGCAAATGCCTTAGCCATCAGTGTGTGTCATTAGCACCGAAGGAGAGATGGGCCACAGTGATGATGAGAGGCAACTAAATGTATCCCGAGTCGGCCCATCAATATCGAAGCACCTTGCTGGCAGGAAGCGAACAAGGCAAAATGTCTGCTTTCCTTAAACTTTGGATGCACCTCAATGTCATAGACAGACAAAAATCACAATAATAATTTCACAGAGAAACTGAAATAAAGGGAAGTACAGAAAGGATGAATACGTGTAGCTGAAGTGGTAATTTAAACGAGAATGCCACTGAATTTCTGTTTAGAAATATGCTTTCTGTTCGTCTTTGGATAGTTTAGTCTGCATTACGAAACAAGTCACATTGCCATCGCCAAAAGTGAGCGACGAGCTTAATGTGCTTAACGCTAATGTGGGATGTTAAACCTACAGGCAGCTCCCTATAGTGAATACGATCAAAAAGTTGACTGTGCTATCAGATCGAAACCAGAACATTTATCCAAATCCCCGGAGAATTATCTCAGATCCTATCACGTTCACCTTTTCCACCTTTGCCAATTCATTCTCATTGGAACAGCACATTGGTGTGATCACAACACAGATTAGAGGGCGGAACAAACACATGCCAGACGCTATTTCTTCAAATTCAGAATGAACTTTCCAAGTTGAAACTCGGTGGTATTCCTATTGAAAGATATCAGGAAACAGCGCTTTGCAAGATTAAATATATCTTCAGCTCTCCATATGGTGACATTTAGGCTCAATGGTCCGTTTTGACTGAGAGTCTCACTTTTGTTATCGTCCCGTTATTATCTCTATTGATTTCCAGGAGACACGTCTGCGAGTTAGTGGACGCTTTGTGAGTCCAACCCCCTGGTGGAGTCTAGAACTGTACCTCAAAGAGGGAGGAAAAGGAAGAGGAGCCCAGATAGTATGTTTAAGAGTTCTGTGCTGAATGTGCCCAGTCTGTTTGTTCCCCCGGGCAATAAGAGTGACCTTCTTGTAGACTGTGAATATTTACCAAGGCAAAACAGCACCCACACTCCCTGCAGAGTGTGGAAAGAGGGATTAAACCTGCAGTCCATACCTCAAAGACACCTACAGACACACCTGCACATACACAAACAGTATTACTGTGTTACGCACGAAAAAAATGTTTTTGCTTCGTATTAATATTGGTTTAAAGTTGGTTTATTAGGGCCTTGGGCTCAGGCATCAGGATGAGTCACTGATCCAAGGGCAGTTTGAGATGTATCCCTGCCTGCCGAGCAGATTAGAATGCAGCGGCTTTGATCCTGCTAATATGATCCTTACCGTGTCTTCACCCTTCAACCCTGCCACCATTGGTGTGTGAGACGATTCGGCTCTTACTGCCAGCAGTCAGCATAATGGATTGGGACTGTGGATCTTTCCGTCTCTCTGACCCTCCCTATATCTCTCAATTATCACTTCATAATGTCAAGCTCTGAGTTATGCAACTACGGCAACAGTTCATTTTCTTGACTTTGTTGCATTCTTGTATTCGGTTCATTAACAAGTGAACCAGGGTCCGTAAACAAATGAGACATGGACACACAAGTAGCTTGTTTATTGGCCGGAGTTTTGGTAGCCTGTCAACCTGCAAGGTTTGAGTATTACCAGTTAAGAAAACGTGAAGAAATAGCTGAAGCAGCAGTAGTCCAGAAGGTTTAGCAGCAGCAGCCTCTGCGAGCTACGCCGACACCGGAAAGACCTACGGCGTAGCTATGGCAGTATTTTGACGCGGAAGTATAGATTAGCCTAAAGTTTGTTCCCTATTAAGCTACAGAGCAAACATGAAGCTATAGCCTTCATGGACACAACACAAGGCACAACAAAACATGTCGTGTATCGGGAACGCACCAGGGGTTTTGGAGGTGCACTTCAATACAATCGGTTTATGATACAGAAGTGACAAGTCTCTATTCTAAAGGAACCGAAGAACCGGTACAGACATGCCTCCACATGTCGGAGGGCTGAGCTCAATCTGTTCTCTAAATTGGCTTTTTTGGAGCTTTGGATTTCCACCACTGTGGTCAATCTCTGCCCCTCCTTGCTCTTTCATATACAATGAATAGAAGGATGTCCGTTGCTGATGGAATTAAGGCTGTCATTTTGAAGACGGATGATATCTGTAGCAAGGCCCCCGACTTTGTTGATGTGGGGGACAACGATAAGGCAATGTAACTGCCTGGGCATATCGAATGCTAGACGATGATGTTTTGCTGTAACGCAAAAAAATGAAACATTTGGTTGATGTACAAATAAATATAGGAATTATAATTTTAGAGCTCTCTTAGAGCTGTTTTGTAAATGAGCAAATATCTCTGGGAAACCATTGACCCTCGTAAGTGGGAGGACTGGCCTAGACAGCACCTGGTGCTGAAATCACCACTTAGGAGGGATGTAGAAAACAAACATGTCCATTAGATAAATGTATTCTCCCTGCAGATTTTCTGATTTTCAAGAGCCTAGCCCCAGACTATCGCCCTCTTGCTTTTGCAGGAAACAATGCATGTTGGGTATAATTTATCCCCAATTACATTATTCCAATTCGCATCAGCGGTGCCAATTCACTAAACCCTAAGCTATGGCTAACATTATTTGCCACCACAACTTCCAAACCCACTTATTTTGACAATATATCTGGGAACAAAGTGATGCAATGACTGATGACTGACACAATGTTATTATTTGGCCAGTGTGATGAATTAGTAGGTGACCAAAATATCAACCATGGTCCTAAATGCTCCCCTGACTATTTTATTCTATTTTTTCTATATGGCTTCCAAATATACTGTAGTTCTGTTTAATCATTATTCTCCATTGTAATGATAGAAACTACAAGATCAATTTGGATTACTTACACTAAGGTATGATGACTGCCATACCATGTCCATGTCAAACCCAGGTGCTCTGCATGACATGGGAACAATGGGAGTAGGGGATACATTACATTTTTCAATTTTAAACAAGCCAGGTCAAAGCTTAAATGACCTTTACTTTTCTGTGTAGCACAGAAGTAATAGACGTGTTAACATATTTATTGTTTCACCGTTTCCTGTTATCAAAGCAAGACACACTGCACTGCAAGTAAAATATTAGAAATTCACTAAATTGTATTATATGGGATGTATGCTAATTTACTGAAGCTTGTATTTGACAGCCCTCTACAGAAACTGGAGATGTCCTCAACAGCTAAGCTCATACGATATCAATGAGCCACACGTAGGGAGAGAAGCAAACAGGGTCGGCCTCTCGTGTTGGTCATATCTCCTCCAGCCCGTGGTGACCGCAATGTGCCTCAGACACTTTGGCTCACAAAGGACAGATCGATGGAGCCTGGGGAATTGGAGCATCGTGGGAAATGGCTTCAAGAAAACTATACATGAACACCCAGCTTGTTTGTATTGTTTTTGGCCCATTGTGAATATGTGTGCTTGGGTTTATATACTATATATTTGATGCAATAAGACTTTTCTTTTTAATTTCTTTAAAGGACCAATAAGTCAGATATTTGCTGCCCCATAGATAGAGAAAGGTGCTACGAGCGAGCGACTGGCATCACAACACATTTCACCCATGGAGGCAAAAAAGCCTTGCTCTTAAAGCAACAAAGCAAATGGCAAAGCAGTGTTATTAATTTACGAATTTCACATTGTGATATATTACCTCTTCACAAGACTTACTGATGGATCATTCTGTTGAATTCGTTTGCTTACACATCTCTATTGTCAAATCGTGCCTTTATTGCTTAATACAGGCCACCTTAACTCAAGGGGACGGGTGGAGTGAAAGGGTGGGGCTGTGCCAGAGACCTGTCAACGTTGTTTCATACCGATATAGGTTGATATAAGTCATATATTAGAATATGTAACGCCCCAGGGGATTTCCCTGACGTTGATCTAAACGCATTTTCACTTCAAACTAACTAGTCAAAGGCTTCTTCAGCAAGTGACCTGAGACCACTTTCTTGGACAGACCAGAAAAAGTTCATGGTGCGTACATAAATTGGCATAGCTTCACCTCCCCAAATAAAATAAACCAAACTTTTAAAAGACAAAACTGTACTACCCAAGATGAAAAGGTTAACCTCACTCACTTAACTTTCAGTTTGCCTGGATTTTGCGTCCCAGCACTGGTACCAGTGGCGTGTCGTCCACTAGGGGCGCCGCCTCACCTGCCGGCCCAGGCACACTGCCGGCTCTAGTTAGCTCTTTGGGGAAACCACCGTTCGAGTAATGGCCGTCACATCAGGTAAATTAAATGTAATTAACATTTAATTTAATTTAAATTAATTTAATTAAATGACCCTATCATTTATTCAAGAACAATTTAACATTAACCATCCACTGCTCAGCAAAACATCAGACTTCTAACACTATGGTAACAATGTGACCCAGATGTTTTTGTGTCCTGTGGTGTATTTTTCAAAATGCAATTCTTCAGTCTGCAAGTATTGAGATTTGGAGAGTAAAATGGAATTCTGGTGATAGTTATATATATATAAATACAAAGTAAATGTTCTACCAACTTACCAACTGGTTTCTGATTTCCTCAAAAGAAAGCATTAGGTATTAATTTTCTGTCTGAAGAAGAATTACAGTTTTTTGTGACATGAAATGGTATCTGCCTGGTGTCAGCCCAGCCTTATTGGAATAGCGGGCTTGGATTGATTAAATGAATTAGGCAGGAAATAAAATAGCGGCACAGCTAAATTAAAAGGGGAACACGTACTGTCTGTCCCCTCTGAACAGGAAATGTGGATACTGAATACTAACCTAGACTGTGGAGAACAAGGATTTAATTTTGTGTTGCCGATGCCAAGCCAAAAGAGTGAATGAGAACTATGATTGATATAAGTCTAGTCTAAAAGTCTTCTCTGTTCATGTACTTGTGATGCTACAAAAAAAAAACTGAAGGGATAAATCCTGTACAAATCACTATAAAACTCACTTTTACTCAGTTTCCCTTTCTCGCCATTAATGTCTTAGGTGATTTTTCCTCAGCTATAGTGCATTTGATTTGGCCCAATTCAGAATGGAACTGTTAAACAATTCACATTGCTACCAGACAAATAAACAATGGTTCACTTTCAAGAAATGTACATACAGTATTTACATATATCTGACCACTTTGATTAGATCCGTGGACCTTTCTTTGTAATACAATACTTTTTCCACATATACAAAGTTTGTATATGTGGAAAAAGTTACTATTCCGTCTTATTCCAGAATTAACATGTTATCTGTACCTATATGGTTAAACATGGCTGTGACTGTGATTTAACTTTTCACTGTTCTGTGGGCTACGCTACGCTTATTCATTTACGTGTCATACAAGCAGTATTGATATTTTATAAATATCTTGTTCACAACTCGAACCAAATACACTCTCGCTATGCAGAAGAAAGCAGAGGAAAGTGAAAGCAAGATATAGAAAACTACTGCTTCAAAATGAGATGCGAGCCAAACAGAAATGTTACCCAACTTTGAGCAAAAGTGAAATAGCAGGCACATCTGCCAAATAATGTTCTAAAAAGGAAACAATAGTTATCAGCTAACTGGTAGGCAAGACAAGTCTATTTGTAAATACCTGCACAGAGAGTGTGTGTGTGTGTGTATGTGTGTGCGTGAGCGAGTGAGTGTGAGAGAGAGAGAGAGAGAGAGAGAGAGAGAGAGAGAGAGAGAGAGAGGAGAAAAACCTAATTCATTGCTAATATTTAAAAAATGCAACTGATCATATCATCAAATATGTTGTGTATGCAAATCAACAAAACTGTTGCTAAT
>OMOT01025867.1:0-11271 GCA_900312575.1 Acanthochaenus luetkenii | reverse complement strand
CCCTCCACTCCTCCTGGCTGCTCTGAGAGGCCTGGGGAGCACCGGGCCGCGGCAGGGGAGGGCCGGTCACCCCTTCAATGTCATCATAGGTCTCCTCTTCCTCCTCCTCTTCGTCATCGAAAGGGATGAGGCTGGAGCTGAGATCTATCAGGGACACAACGTGAACGGCGGTGTTAGCGTAGCGATGGAACACAGCGCGGCACAGAAGACACACATTGAAGGGGCGGCAAGAGAAATGGGACACGTGTCGCGTAGCGATGACTAGCATTGTGGGTTTGGATCCGGCTCGTGACCTGCGTCGCATGCGTCTCTCCCCTGTCTCTCTTCTGCGTCGCTTCTGTTCATCGCTGAAGCAGAAAAGCCATTAGAAAAGTTCACATCCACTGATTAGTAGACAAATGTACAGTATATGTAAAAAAAAAAGAACAGAAATGACAGCCTTGCTCTCAACCACTTAATGTAAATTGTGTGGATATGAGGTGGCGAAGAGGGTAAGTGGTCGTCTCTAAATCTCGTGGATCGGGCTGTTTTGTAGTAAAACGCGGCCGGAGGGAACCGAGACAAACTGCCAGGTGTCTGTTACTTCCCGCAAATCAGCGGCCCGGTCTGAGCCCATTTTAGAGCAGAAGACCTGCAACTGCTCGCTCAGATGGAGGAGCGGTCTGATTGCAGGCGACTGGCCACTGCAACACAGGGTATCAGGTCCCCCGCCATACACCATCGGCCAGGCAGAAATCAATGTCACTGGAGGATAACCAGAACGTCTACCAATCAATTTCCCGTAAGTTGGAATTCGGTAGGAGGGTTAGGGGTGGAGTGGTGGTGGGGGGGGCAGGAGCACTGGAGCTACATGGTGGCGCGCATGACACAGGCGGTTGGTGACGTGTCGAATGAGGAGGTTCAGAACTCATCTGATTGGCTGGGCTGGTAGAGACGGATAGGGTCGTTTTGATCTGAATCGGAGATGAAAATGGGCTCCCTTTCTTTTCTGACCTTTCTGACTTTTCTGCTCAGACAATTGAGCAAACTATTATATATATACTCTTTTAAAAAGTAAGAGGACATGCTGGCTTACCTTTCAGTACAAAATTGATCTGGTCTACCCATTCTCTGGCCTCTCGAGGACTGCTGGCAGTGAACTGGTGGGAAATAGTGACAATAATACCATGATTATCATATAACATCTCAGATTACATTTACACAGGAACAAAAGATCTGATTTTTGACTCTTTGAAGCAAAGGTCTGATCTCTTCCTGCCGGTCTAAACAGGGAGAAAACAACGTTTTCCCTGTTGATAGCTATGAAATGATCAGATCTGTACACCGGATTATTTAAGATCAGATGCTGTCTGAAACTGTCAATCCTTACTGAATGGGAAAACAGTTATGCACAGGCAGTGTGATTGTTTTGTCGATGTGCTGTTTAGACCTCTGAAAAACTAGTTTAGCAAATGGATTCTTATATTTGAGCTATACATGTATGCTTACTTTTACTTGCCAGACACTTAACTTAAAAATAAGGTCTATTAAGCTCCACGCCTTTTCTTGAGATATCCGACACATTTCCGACTACTACTGTGTGCAGGCGTATTGTGATTATACCCACCTGGTACGTCCGCCGTCCTGGGGCACTGAGCTCAAAACAGGGTTTTTTTTTGTTGTCTTTGCGCAGGTTTGCCACCAGTTCTACACTGTAGCCATTGATATAGAATGAACCCTTCTGTTGTTTGTCTGTGGAGAAGAGTGGGCACGGTAGAATCTTATTTGATTCAATTGAAGTTGCTCAAAGGTTTAGCATTTCAAACAAACCTTTTTCATTCCCAAAGTAGTAGAAAATCGTATTGTTCAGGACACACCATCTCTTTTGCCACTCCGAGCTGAAGAAGCTGTGGTCTAAATAAAGAATATGCAATCAATTGGTTATTCATGTGTAATATAGATATATCCTTTGCACATGTATATTTCTAAATACTTTTCATGGTTTATTTTATTCTACTTAGGTGCCAGATGGTCCGAGTTTGGCATGTAGGACAATACAATGAGTGTCACAGGAAAGTAACTGAAAGTAAATTTAGAATACTTAGTGATTAATAATTTACCTGACAATATTAGAATTGTCCTAATGCTGTAAACCCCACCCATCTGGTACTCCAAGTAGGTTAAAACAAACACAGTATTATTTGCGAATACTATTTGACCCAGGTCTGATATCTACTGTATATTGTGTTACCTCGTCGTTTCTTTTCCAAGTAGCCTTGCTTCAAGATGTTGGTGAGATCCTGGACTGCCACGGTGGGGATTTCACTAAAAACTGTGAATAGAGGCAATGTGCACTGTGGTCTGTCAGTGTGTTCTCAATAAACTCCTCATCAAAGGACACTTAATATGTTCTTAATTCCTGAATAGAAAAAGGCCCCAAGGCAACACACACACCATGAACATAAAGTCTCCTAAGCTGTGGATCAAATACGCCCCCGCCTAGGCTTTAGGAACCTGGGATCAATACATTTACAGTGCAGCTGAGCACTGCAGTCCATTGGCTCACACTGCCCTTTTAATGGGAGCGACCTGCCAGTGGGAATTCAAACAACCATATCCAATCTGCAAAGCCACATTTTCAGCACTATAGAACAGTGGTATAACTTGAGTAGGTTAAGTAAACTAGTGCAGTTGTTAGGCAAGTAATTCACAATATATGTTACATCATATTTAACCTACTGATGCCAGAAAGGATTGGTGTTTATCAGATGTTCCATGACCAAGTTATTTTTGGGGTTCTAACAAGGAATCAGCTTACGTGTCCCGTTTTCTAACCTTAGCCATTAGTGTGGAAATTGCAAGACTGACCCCAGGTCAGTCTCAAGGGCCATCTTCCGCAATACGCTTCATCGGGAGTACCTGGCTTTTCCATGTGTCAAAAAACAAAGCTCAGCTTCCTCTCGATTCATTAGTCATCAGGCATTAGCCTTACAAGGAGAAAAGCAAAGGGAGAGCAGGAACCGCCTTTTTAGTTTGAAATACAGGAACAATTTAAAGTCCATTTACACTAGTCAGTGTGACACCCCATTCAGACCGCTGATGACAAGGGAAAATGCCTGGAGTCCATCCGCTTTGAAAAGGACCTGTTTAACTGCTAGGAAAACCAAACATGTCATACCGTAACTGGGTCCTCTAGTTTAAACAAAGGGGATCTCCCAACATTAGACAAATAGGAACCTCTTCCTCATTCATAAAAATCAGGAACATGAAAAAGCTTCCCGGTGGAACGCCTACTCCAACTGTGTGATGTTTTGTTGTTTTGAGGGCATTCCCATGTCAGAATTCATTTTTATTGTATTTTTTAATAACCCTGATCTCTAGAGAATGAAACCAAGCTGATGTTTGTTGCTTTCTTGTTTTTGCTCAGCTAACATTCCGGAGATTTATGCCTCAAGTTCACACCAATCCGGTGTGTGATCCGATAACCCTGCATTACTTCAGCTCGTGGGCCTGACAGATGAGCGGGTCATTCCAGAGCAGCGCCCCAGACACCTCACGGCACTAACGCACTCACATATCATCAGCCTGCCTTTGTGGATGGACTGACTGGTGACACTATAAATACAGGGGTGCTAAGGACTGTTTTGTCAAAGAGAACCTGATTCAGTACATCATAACAAACAGCGGCCATTAGGCTCTCCCACCTCATCCATCCACCGGCAGTCCGTCCATTTTTCTGGGCCTGCTTCCCTGTTGCGGCCCTCTTCTAATCCCCTCATCCGTCTGCTTCCCTCGCTCTTCATTTATCTCAAAGGTCGAGCCCGGTTAATAGATGAGGAGGTACAAAATAAACACGGGATCACTCTGATCCGCTTGAGTCAATAAACATTACACATTCATGCGTATGTTTAACACTGGAAGACATGACCTCACTCGACGACTCTCTCTCTCTCTCTCTCTCTCTCTCTCTCTCTCTCTGTATGAATCTGAAAAACTGGTCAAACTGGACTTTTAGTTGAACACAGATTTCCCATTCAGCCGGATTCCACGAGCATAAATGGATGTGTATTGAAAGGGGAAACATGAACACTATAGTTCACGATTCTTCCACAGGGTAGCAGCACAACCTAAAAGCATAAACTGCTTCCTGCAGTTCACTGAAGTCCTTCTGTCCTTGATCCCACCCTCAACAAAAACAGATTCTGATTGGCCCAGGGGTGAACAAAGTCTCTTTTAATCAAATTGCACACTAACACCTCTTTGGGACCAACAAAATTTTAAGTGGATATTCAGAGGTAATGTTATTTGAAAACATGTGTAATTTAGAGCGTTAAAAACCCAACAATCATCATGTCGTTTGGAGTTTGAGTTCAGGCACAGAGAGACACATTAATGCATCTAATTAGGGCCTCATCAGAATCGCAGACAGACGACAGACACTCTTTCATAAAAATCATAAATTGCATTATCAATTATTCAGCGCAATGCCACGATTTCATTTTCATCCCTTTTGCTTTTTAATTAGCACCATCCACAGCTTTGGTATTGACATTAATTTGATGGCAATTTATTGATATTTCAGCATAACCTATTTAGCTTTTAGCTGTGTGCAATTACCAACGGAGAGAGGCAGATAGATGGAATGTTACAGTCACGTAGCGTGTTTAGTAAATCAAGGTGTGGACTTGCTATAGGCCAGGCTAAGTGAATCTAACTGTTCTCAGTAGTCATCAACAATAAAAGATTTGAGTCACCCCATTTCCAAATGGGGGAAAACAATCAACAGAATCCAGAGACCAAAGATATGTGTTTAATTGATCCTGGCAAAGGAACATTTCCATAAGCAAGCTGACCTGTGTGCTCCATTTTAGTTGCCTTGCTGAACTTGTTTTAAACTCCGGACAAACACAACAACGCGTCTGAGCTGCCAGCGGTTTGCCATGGCCGCAATCTCTCATTTGGTTATTCACACTCTCTCAGCATGGTGTTATGAGCTCAGCAGTGGATCCCGCAAGAAAAGGCTGATTTATGCTACCATGACCAGAGGGAGTTAATGTATTCTCTCATTAAAATCCACTTTAGTTAGGCTGAAAGTCAATCAAAGGCTGGGCAGAGAGTGAATCAAAATGAAGGGATATGGTTGGGTGGGAGGACTAATATGTTACATTATATCTAACTGTGGTCATAATGCAACAAAGATGCAAAAACACGTAAATGCTCAAAAGTAAGGTTGATGATGCTGCAGAAGAAGAAAATGCTATGGTAACAACAGAGGAAAAGGAAAGTGAGCGGTCCACTCCCCTTAGTATCTTTTCTTTGAGACGGTAGGAAGGCTGAGAGGAGAGAGACGGTTTTGGCAGGGTTCAACGTGGTTTCAGAGGCAGGGGTCTTACCCACTACACCGTCTCAGGTACGGAAAGACCAGATTTTGCCATTTCAATCCAGATCGTACAGAGAAAGAGGTTGGGATCAAGATTAGCTAGTTGTCATATGTTTTCTTTCTCCTCTGCTTAGTCCTTGAGCATGGGGGATTTTCACAGTGCCTTTCGGTGCAAGAGGTATTGCATTGAATGCAGCATCAGGGGGCAGGACCTGACCCCCGCGTGAACTCTGCTGATGAGGTGAAACAGAAGGCAGAAGAGGCTCCCCGGCCCTGAGGGGGCTACAGGGAGGAATGCTGCCGATTCTGCAGACGAAGCGAGCGAGACCGCAATCCTCTCTGATACTGTCCTTGATTAGGAAAAAGGATTCACTCAGTGCACCTTCACCCAGCCGGTGCTCAATCTGCGCTCGGGCCGAGCTAAATTGATACATTTTTCCTCATTACAGTGGAAGGCCTTTGCTGTGCGTCCCTCCAGCGAGGCGGCCATCAGAGGGGAGGAGAGAGACAGAGAGGCACTGAGGTTAAGGGCAGAATGTCTTCCCTGCCCTTCAATTCTCCCCCTGATTTGATTAGGACTTTAGTCATCGATACATAAACCGTGTATAGAACCCCCTAATGCATGCGTTTGAGCCAAAAACAACATGCAGTGCATTATATCAGTGTGCCTGATGTGTGTGTGTGTAGCATCTAATATCCTTTAATGGGAATGGGAATTTATACAGGGCTGTGTTTAGGATTTTTTTTTTTTTGGGGGGACCGGGTATGTCAATGAGGTTAAACAACAAATTTCAGTCTCTGGCTTAGGATAAAATATTTTGGCCAAGTGTAGCCCTTATTAGAATCTAATTTAATAGATTAGAATATAACCTTTATTGTACACACAAAGGATTTGGGTAAATATTATACATCACAGTTTTTCTTCCGTCTTCTTGAATCATTCGGCTACTGGAAATGTAGTTAGGGTGGCAACTTTAATGCCATCTGGAGAAATCAAGTGTTTGCCCAAGTTATTTTCTGACTTAGTCTGTTACTCTTGATGTCATCTGAAAGAAAGCAATGCTATATTTCCGTGCCTCTATGCAGGAATATATGTCAAGTCATTTTAGGCTCCGCTCTTCTATTCTTACATTCAAAAATCATAGGCTCGCCACCGTAAAGACACTAAGGGGCAAAATTTACTATGTGACATCGGCTTCCCCCTGGGCAGCCATAAGCAGTGTCTACAGCGACCCTGAATTTCCCTTTTTTAGATTTACTACCACTATTCAAATGCTTAACTGCAGATACAATGATCCTCTAATCGCAGGGGATGGTTTTCAGCTGCTTCACTGACACAGACAAAAAACTGTAGTAGGAATATAAATACCAACAATGGAGGAGTTTGGGCCCACAGGAGAGCCAGCGTGTCGGTGATAAAAACGGGATATAACACAGTCAAAGAGAGAGCCCAGAGGGAAAAACTCTCAAAGAAAATCAACACACTAAACATGTGAATGTACAGTTATTGCAACTTTAAAATGCTTTTATTGTATCCCCTAAATTCCCTAAATATAATTTTAGCAATAATCATAACTAAATATGCTCACAAGCGCCATGTTATTGCACTGTGTAGTCTGAGCCGTAGCTCATGCCTATTACCTATTTATATAATCACTGTTATTTTATAGTCACTGTTGTGCCAATAAAGAACTATGATTTACAAAAAAACGATTTTAGCAAAATGCCTCATTTTTATCGACCACCAGCAAGCCCAGAGGCAACAGGTGTTACAGAAAAAACATTTTAGCATGGGAAATGACGCCAAAACATTTCTTTTGTTTTTCAATAAAGCCAGAAACTCATGGAAATCAGTACTTAAATCTGGTGCAGTGTTTATTGCTTAGGGTCATTGATTAATATTAAATATCATATTAAATTACATAATTTATTTATTAATAATTGTTGAAGGAAATAAAAAACAATATTGGTGATTAGTTACCATTTCTGAATCTCTGAATTATAAATGGATGATTATTTGTTTGCACACTTTTTTTCCACATTGTATGAAAACCTTAAATGTTATTATTATTTACTTTATTATTTTATTCTATCATTAATAATCACTTATGATATATTCGTTATCGATTTAGCAGTCTTCAAATCAGTCATCAATCAACAAATATGACTGATGGCTGAATACTTACTTTAGAATTGGCCTTGTACTGAGTAGTGTAAAATATGTTGTGATTTTAGGCTTTTCTATTTTGATAAAATACAGAAAATATAGTTTATTTTGAGAGGGCTGCAATTTGTGATATCATGGAATTTATAGCATTACAAAACTTCAGTATATATTTTGTGTAATAAAACCTATTGTATACCTATTTGACATTCTCAGGCTAATAAAATCATTATTTATCATTATTTATATCATCATTTTCAAACTTGTTTTATGTTTACATGTAATCTTTTGGAACAAATTAGAATAACTGATAAACAAGAATCAGAGTTGGCCTTGCGCAACATTTTACATTTGTAGGGAAATGGTAAATTCGCTATAATGATAACTGCCACAGACTTCATAAGAAAATTATTTTGTGGCAATACGAAAATGTGTGAGTAAAGGAAAATGCAATACATTATAAAACAGCAAAGATGACAGTTTGTGCACTAATGGTTAATTATTATTTATTTCTGTGGATGTCACTTTTGGTACAAATATATATTTATTTGTATATACTTTATATTATGTTTACACATATTATTTAGTATTATAACAAACAGCAAGAAAAATTATAATCACTGAGCTCATAAAGAATAAAGCAAAATAGTAAAATCTACTACATAACAAAGAATAAATTAACAGTAATTAAATGTTTAAGTATAGCATTTATCAATGCTATCCCTTTAATCCTCCTTTAATCCTGATATGTGGCGTTAAGAATTTATATATTGTTAATTTAGTTAATTATTTAAATGCATAATTGTTTTGCGTGAGATAAAACAAAAGTACATTTTTCATACTGCCGAACAAGACAAACTTCCTGCACAACAATAACATGTGTTCCCCGTCCACTGGCTTCTTTTCCACACAAACTGATCACCATTTCCTTGAGATAAGCTAACTTACAACACGGGCCACTACAAATCATTGGTAATAATTTCCATTGTAGATAAGCAATCTTCCAACAGCATACAAGCGCACAGCAACCCTGTCCTACTTGGCACACACACACAGTGCTGACTTCTCCCAGCAGTAAGGGGATCCCGGTGAAAAGAGGGATGCATCCTCAACATCCTCGAATAACTCCACAAGGGCATGTTAATGACCTTAAAGTGCTACATTACAGCAACAATTAAACAGAGGGATCCCAGAGGCATTGGGAGCTGTCGTGTCACTGTCTGTGTACAGGCCAACACATCTTTCCCATCTCCATTTATTTCCCAAAGAAATCAGCGGGGCCACCTGGGCTTGGCATTGAAACTTCATTCATCTCCAGAAATGGATTCCAGTGGAGGGCAAAATCAAATTCTCATTTGCAAGGCAGGGGGAGAAAAAGAGGGAGTGAATGCAGGAGGTACCTGGGAACGCTAACCTCTGGGTGAACCCGCCGCATCTGATAGTTTTGCTATTTGTCTGTGACATTGACAGCTCTGGGGGAGATTAGGAGCCACCCTGCCCCAGCTTCCCACTTTGCATTCTGCCTATGTGCCTCTTTACAGATGGACTGCCGCACATTTACCTTCTCCTGTTTTCCCTGGGTTTCAACACAACGCTTACACCAGAGGCAAAGAGGGGATGTAATTATATGCAATGCAACAATAAAACAAAGCAAATGAGGGAAGAGCTGCATCAAAGGGCTTACAATGGGGAGGATGCAAGAAACTACATGGCATGGCTTTAGGTGGGGGTGAAGCCGGAGATGAGAGTGATGGATGCCCTTCGGTTAAATACGTCCAAATCCCCCCTTCAAGCCTCTCTCTTCTTGCCAGCCAGTGTGAGTGAGTGTGTGAGAGAGAGTGTTCGAGATTAATAGTGTAAACAGCAAGGGAGAGGGGGCACAGAGAGAGAGAGAGAGAGAGAGAGAGAAGAGAGAAAGGGAGCTGGGAGAGAGAGAGAGAAAAGACTATCAGCATCTGCAGCAGCACAGTAGCCCTAGGGGAATAGTGTGAACTTTTGAACCCTGATGGCAAGCAGTCGCAGCGATGCACAGAGCCTGCTCCTGCCTCGTAATGTGTGCGTGTGTGCGTGTGTGTGTGTGTGTGTGTGTGTCTCTCTAGAAAAGCACAGAGGCAGCAACAGAAGGAGGGAAGGAAAGGACAGCGAAGGAGAACGAGGAAGAGTGGAGGTCATTAACATATCCCTCACTTCCTTGCAAACGAGCCGCCGCTATCCAAATGTCACGAAATCCATACACCGATGAACACAGTGAAAAATGTATCTACAGGCAGATATTCTGATGGATGGATACAGTAGATGGCTATCTCCAAGTCCAAAGAAACGTCACGACTGATTGGGTTTTCTGTGACAGGAAGGCCAATCATTCAAACAACTCTGGACGGAGTTCAGACAGGTCACAGGTTGGCCAAGCAAGAGGCCAAGGGTCAGAAGTTCACTAAGTGGACAGACAACATGGCCACTGGCCAAGAGAGCAACAAGGAGATCACGTATGATAGATCCAAAATACTGACCAGGTGCTGGATATAAAAGGAGAGACAATGAAATAGAAACACGGGGATTGATGCTCCCTTAGTGGTTTAATCAGCGATGGTTCGATGTCAGCTGGTCTTCATCATGCATACAGTGTGCGCTCTCTCTTTTTTGTATCTAGTTTCCGTTTTATGCATTTATGTCCTTTGTTCCTCTGTAAAGCAATCGGAAACTTGCTCATTTTGTTAAAAGCGCTTCATGAATAAATTTGACAAAGACCAGTTAACGTCAAAAACACTGCTGATTAACCCACTAATGGAACATCAATCCAATGAGTTGGCATCTTTTTTTTCTATTTCACTGGCCAAGAGACCCAAGTATACACCCGCAAAAGCACTTACCCTATAACGCTTTTTCAAGGTTCAGCCAAAATGACAAAATTTAGATTTAATATTCTATTTACAGGCACAGTGTAATAATGTTGCTACTGTATATTGCTTCCTCATATTCAAATGAGAAATAGACCACAGCCAGACATAATGTCAAATTGGTTATCCTATTGCATTCTATTGCCAGTAATTGGTTTAGGAAATTGTGCCGCCACAGTAATCAGTGCGCCACATTCCAGCATTCTCCAAATAGGCCTACACAACAGAACACATCTGCCTATATCGCAAACTAAATGATCTCCAAGACCATGTCAGATCATATAAATCAAAAGGATCAATAAACAAACACCAATTACACAAACGTGAAGTGACCCGATATGGATCGGGGAGAAAAATAACATGCACGTGGAATACACGTTTTGTGAATAAATGATTCTAGGCCTTTGTCCACACCTGAGCAAATACAGGATATAGGGTAGACCGTATGAACGGAATCATTGCGACCACAAAGAAGAGGAGGGAGATGTATCGAAAGCACCATCTCTTCTGCACACCTCCCGAAACAAAGCTCTTCCTGCAGTGCTCTGTCATCACTGCAGCTACCCAGCAAACATCCCCAAACGCCCAGCGGTGCTCCCCAATCAAAGAGAAACAAACAGGCCATTCCAACTTTGTAAACTTGACCTGCAAACAGCATGACGGGGATAACAGCCCCACATCTACGGCTGTCCCCCAGGGTCTTTCTATTTGTGTGTGTGTGTGTGTGTGTGTGTGTGTGTGTGTGTGTGTGTGTGTGTCTTTGTCTGAAAGGGTACAAGGAAACGCTCCCAGCTTGATCTGGAGTTGGAGATCGAGAACATGGGTGCCCACCTAAATGCGTACACGTCGCG
>OMOT01025866.1:0-26739 GCA_900312575.1 Acanthochaenus luetkenii | reverse complement strand
GGCCACGGTGATGCAGAAAAGCCCCAGATGGAGCGATGAAAGCAGGTGAGATAACAATTCCGGTGGTTTTATTTTATTTATTTATTTCCCCCGTCTCCGCGAGATGAAGCTTTGTTCACCGATCACCGACATCTCGGCTGATTATTTCACTTGAAGCTATTTGTCTGCGAGTTAACGCCGTCGTGCGTCTGTAGGCTCGCCAATGTCGCGATTTTCTCCATTATTGCACGAGCTCGAGCAGGCTTCACACACACACACACACACGCACGCACACACACACACACACACACACACACACACACACACTACAGCGCTAGTCGAGGCTATGGTCCGGGCCGGGGCTTGGTTTCCTGTGTATAGGTCTGGACCTGTGTATCAGTGTTCATATTACCGTAATTGTGGCCCCTGCGCATAATCTACTAGGTCAGCCTGCGTCAATCCTTTCTCCGTTTTGTGGCATTGCTAAGTTTTGGAATTTGGGGAATCCAGTAAAACGGTTGTGAACCACAACCGGTCTGATCAAGGGCATTGGGAGCCCACACTATTGTCTGATAGACTAGATCCTCACAGGCCATGGTGCGGTGTTGTTCCAGGGACCCATATGGCCACGAGTGTTGAATTGTATAGGCCTGCCTGTCAGGACTGCAGTTGGGGAGATAAGAGAGGGGAAAGTGAAATTTGGGATCATTTCTAGTTAATTAAATGATAGTAAATGGAAGTATTCCCCTCAAGGACCCCTGGAGGTCCCCAGACCCCACTTTGACAACCACTGCGATACCGTTTAGGCATCTACCTCAAACAGCCTATTAGAAGAAAATGCATAGGGAATGAAACATTGAGTTAGGGTCAGCATTTTGTTGCCAGGAAACATTTTAAAATATAATATTTTTTCCTATTGCTGGGATCATTGCCAATCCACATTGCCCCAAAACGTGCGGTGTACCACACTGGATTGAGCGTTGGACCAACTTTTATGTTCTTTAAATTCCTTTCATTTTAAGAATTCATTAGTATTATTACTTTGATCTACAGCAGGCCTGCCTGGCAGTATTTTTAATATACACTACATCTTTCTAAAGCCAGACCTAACAAGTCTCTAATCTGTGATGCTGTGCCACTGTGCTGCACTGGAGCTGCTAACTTGTCAATGATTTGTTTGCTGATTTTGTGAACAGGGAATGTTTGTCTGTAATTGGAATCAAAATGATTGATAGTAGTGCCATCAGTTCCAAACCAGAAGATGTACCCTGATCTCCAAAAATACTGATTTTGTACAATCTTTTCCATTTTAATGTCTTGGGAGTCGTTCATCAATGTCACACAACAGATAGGAGGCGGAACAAGTCCTGTCCTTTTATGGCTACAGGGGAACAGCAGTGAGTTTTAACACAAAACTGACCTAAGGGCAGAGAAATAACACATTTCCGAAATGAACTCCGGCGATGTTACCCTTTGAGGAGGGAGAGAAACCGATATGATGCCTCATTGTTCAAAGCGATGCAAGCTGCATTGATGTGCATATCAGATCATGTTACCGTGTTGTGCCTTCGTAAGAGATAGTGAGCTGCCTTTATTTGTATTGATGTTTCTATGCGGAGTCTGCTAGTGCAAACAAAATGTTGTGGGTAAAGAGAAAAGCCTACGTGCCACGTCTGTGGTTATCAGCATTGTCCAAGTGCAAGGAGGAAATGAACATGAGGCTTTATGTCAAATTTTCCCCAAGTTTGTTCTTAGGTTGTATTAATTTTAATGGAAATTGTTGCTCTACGTGTACAACACAAAAATTGTGATGTCTAGTATTAATTTATAGTTTCTCATATAGGATGCACATATGTAGAAACGGTCTCCTGCCTCAAGGAATTCGTCCATCGGTTTTGAGAAAGAGCCGTTCTTCACAACACGTCTATTAGAAGCAAATGGGCGGTACACGTCAATACATTTGATTAGGTTAACAAGCTTGTTTTTGCTCTGTTCATTGACGAGCCAATGGGAACCTGATGTCAATATGTGCTTTCTACCACCCCAGACTGCAAAGGGGCTACGACTGGATGCCTTCTTGATTACAAAGGTGTTGATTGGAGGGGGAAAAGAGCACAGTTCGCTTTCCACAGTTCATCTCATGGGTGAACTTACATTTGATACAGTGACATATGTGACTAAACGTGTGCCCTTCTATTTGCCAAAGGATGCACACCGATAAATCAGGAAAGACATTTAAAAGGAAAATACTTTCGTAAGCGGGTCGTTGTGGTGAATTGGCCATCACTGTTCATCAAAAGGTAATACTGGATGCGGTGTGGAAGAATAAAAGCGCAGTTGAAGGCAAACGAGCCAGATAATTTGTTTGCAGCACATGCAGACAAATGAAACTGTCAAAAAGAAGTGGCAAATGAGCCTTTTGCTCAGATACACTACAGTATAAACCTCCCGTACAATTAACCTGCAATGTCTCCGCTTTATGGTGGAAGGTTGTTTGGGGCCAGTGTGGCCCCATCAGACATGTCGAGTGTCTCACACTTCTATTATGCATCTGCAAGTCACTAAGTAACTTCAGTGTCAGCGTTGCTTAGATGTGAGACACTTGTAAATGTCTTGCCTATTTTTTATTTGATTTATATGACCACTTTAAAACACGTTAACCTAAACAAAATCACTGAGATGTCGCAATAAATACTTACATAACATTACAGCATTTAGCAGACGCTTTTATCCAAAGCGACTTACACATTACATTACATTAAGCGACTTACATGTCATACCGTTGGCGGAGGCAGCCATGCAAGCAGCCATGCAAGCAGCCATGCAAGGTACCAACCTGCTCAACGGGAGCAATTCGGGGTTAGGTGTCTTGCTCAAGGACACTACGACAGATTGTTACCGGGAGGAGCTGGACTCGAACCGCCGACCTTGCAGTTGCGGGGCGGGAACTCTACCTCCTGAGCTACTGCCGCCCCCCTACAAGTATACATTGCATGCATCATATACATAGTACATCACACCATGCACCACACTACACAAACACATATATACTTATTTCCATTGAGGTCCTACATATCCAATGCCTATCTAATATTTGTGTTATTTTACTGTCTTTGTTTTTACATTTATTTTTAAAAAATTACATAAGCGAAAGTGTGCTTGACACCTTTTATCTTAATTAGCTTTGGCAGCGTCACTCCATCACAGCAGATGGGTTTTTCAGATTCCTCCCACTGGCTCCCCCTGTAACACATGGAGATCTGTATTCAGTAATAATGTACAAATATATAATACTGTTATGCTAAAGCAGTACTTTGTCCCAAAAGGTTATTAGCTTTGAAATTATGCAAAACATGTGGCATGCAAATGATGATCTTATCTCAAATATATATCCAGAACCTCACGATACAGTGGGAAGACACTACTCTGATTGAAAGTCGGCGCATAGCTACTTGCACATCATTTTGACGTGTACTCGTCTTGTTTTTCTGACGACCTTGTTTTCAGATCTGGGTGCACTGCGATGAAAACTGGAAGTGGGGAAGTGCAGATACCTGGCTGAGGTGTATTTGGATTTGATGACCGTTGGCGCCAAAGGCACAGTGAGTGATGTCTGTTTGACAGGGCGGAGGGACTGAGAGGACACTACAGTGTGCATTTGTGTTGTGCAAGGGCACTCTCTTGCCCAGACCATGTGGCTGGCTACGTTTCGAGACCATCTGCTGCCTGCACACCTACTACATCAGCAAGGGACTGTAACCATCACGCACTGCGCTCTTCTTTGGTGGATATTATGTTCCTGCTGGTCATTCACCAAGGCCACAAGCCAGAAGTTCTATCCAACCGTGACCACCCAATTTGGTAAACTGAGAGGCCTCAGGGTCCCTGTGCCCAGTGAGGTGCTTAGGCCCGTTGATCAGTATCTGGGGGTTCCCTATGCTGCCCCTCCATTGGGTGAGAGACGCTTCATGCCCCCAGATCAGCTGTCCACCTGGTCAGGGATCAGGAATGCTACCCACTTCATGCCCGTGTGCCCTCAGAACATCCACAACACCGTGCCAGAGATCATGATGCCCATATGGTTCACCTCCAACCTGGACACAGTAGCCACATACATTCAGGATCAGAGCGAGGACTGTTTATACCTAAACATCTACGCTCCAATAGATGATGGTGAGTTGGTGTGGCAAAATGGACAACGGTGACTATCCATGTCCATTGATCGCCATCATTGTGGCCCTGGTGTCATCCTGTGATCATCGTGCAGCATGTGATGTGTATCACCACTGTGTGTGTCATTGCTGCCACCAACGGCTGATTTATCATCATCTTCTCGCATTTATAATTCATTTGAAGAAAAACGCCCATGCGTTAACAATAAATAATGAATGATTCTCTTGTATAGAGACACATGGAGAGGCAGAACTAAACATAATCAACATAATATATATATAAATAAAGTTTTTTTTCTTCTATCTACACTAAGCATTAATTTAATGTTACTACATTTACAGTGATGAGACTAGTATATTTGGCTGTGACCACTGAGCATCAAAGGCAAAATATCAAAAATGGCGAATTCTTCATATTTCACCTACTCAATGTGTTGTTCAACCGATGTGTCTGTTGGGGTTCTATTAGTGAGGTACAGGAGTATGTCCAACTTCTGTGTCCCTCGTCTATGAATTATACTTTACTCTAAACCCAACCTAATCAGGCAAGAGGAACATTTTATCCGCAGTATCTTGTCTAAAAGCCGCTGTATTGACAAAATACGTTTCTTTAGTTCAGTTGACTTCAAGCCATCGATTGAACACGGTTTGTAAGGATATACAACATTTCTTACAAACATTCGGAGAATTGTGGCGCGACACATTCAAGCGTTCAAAGTCGAACCGGGTTCAGCTTCAGCGTGTAATGCAGCACTCGTTGACTGGCTTTTCTATGGTAGCGTGGCAACAGCTTATATACAGCCTGCTTCAACAGTAGCCGTCCAGAATGGCGCGGCCCATATTGTCAAAGCCTCCAGTCTGAGCGCCACCTTGGGGCTCCGACACGCAGCACCCATGCAAGCAGGTTTATCAGTTTTCACATTTACATTTAAAATTCTAAAGAAATTGAAATGACTTAACCCAGTGGTTCTCTACACCTGTATTAAAGTCGCTTGTCTTTTTTTGCGTTGTTAAATCTCGATTACTTTTTCTCTTGTCTTTTTGTATTTTTTTTTGAATCTCAGCTTTTCTATATTAATCCTTGTGGCTTGATTCCCAACATAAGTGTAAGGCATCAGTGTGCAGGTCCCTGATTCGTTTGATTGATTATTCATTATTCAACCATGCCATTTATTCGTCACGAACCTAAGGTGGTTCAAGGAATATGCCTGTAGAACCGACATGATAGTTTGTGGAAAAGCATGCAAGCTTACCAAGGGGAGACCGGAGGAGCGAACAGAGGCGTGTTACCCCTGTCAAAACCAAGACAGCTGGGTCAATACAGTGATGCAGATAATAAACAAAGTCGAGATAAATAGTTGTCTGTCATTTTGAAATCCATCAAACCTTATCGAGTACATGTTTACTTGATCGAAACAGAATTCTAAACAGTTTCTGCTTGGTAATAGGTTCCACTCATAATGTAATTGTCTCATACATCTCTGAAGATTTGACATGTCATCTACTTTTTTGTCAGAAAGCAGAGGCAGGGAAGAGCGCAACAAATGTAAATGAGCCACTGTCTTCTTTTTGCTATTCCTTATATTTATGGGGCTTTTTCGGATTTTGTCAGATTCACATTCTAAATCATGGGCTCAGTCAACCATGCTATTTTGAATTCTGTACTTCTTTTTTTCTTCATGTGAATCCCAGGGACCCAACACAAGAAAAAGGGGGCGGCTTTCTCACATGGTGACACTGATAAGTCTGAAGGTATTTTTTTTAGAGCTCAAATTCTTGATGCATGGATTCATTTTTTCTTTTCCCTTATAATACGGTGAACTAACTTTTCTCACAATTCTTTGGTTTTTGCTTTCTTCAGAAACCTCAGTGGGTCGTTTGTACGAAGTGGAATAAAGTTTTGTTGACCGAATTATTACAAAGGTTTTACTGCGTCTTAGCCATGTCTCATTAATTTGAGCACTACAGCTACCCTTAAGTGCTACATTTCTGCTGCCATGGACAGTGATTTGGGGATTGCATTATCTATTTTGCCGTCTCACAGTCTCTCTTGAACACGGTACTTAGTCAATATCACAAATTGGCCTCCAAAACGTTGAACGTAGGATCCCCCGAGCCTTGTGCCTTTCTATGGAAAAATGAACCTCTTTGCCGTTTTAGTTCTTACTTTTAGATAACAAGAACTCTGTGTAAATCAGAATCAGCTCTGTGAAGATATTACGACACAACTGAAAATATCCTTCAGCAACTGACAAATTGCAGTGATGAATGCTTCCAACACACATAATGGCATTTGTTATGCTTGCGCATGCATATAATAGATTAAATAGCAAAATGTCTCAAATATCATCATCACTTAAGAATTACTGCTTTTTTCTCTCAACTGAGATCATATATATACGAGACAAATATATATTTTATTTGATTGTCTCTTTGTGTTTATGATCCAGAGCATTGCTTGCTGCCACATTTAATGACGGCAATATACAGATATGGTGCAAAACACATAAAGCTCCACTATGTCCTATGAAAACATGCTTGTTTGAGCACTAATGTACGCGAAAACTGTTGTGAATTATATTTCACCATCTTTTCATATAAACCTTCTGAGAGTGTACTTAATGTCATTAAATTAATTCATGTATTATTATTTTTTTAACGTCATTGGTGCCTCCAAACCACAGGCTTTTCACCCTTGCTTGCTTCTAAAACTCAGAGTCTTTACCCATACCTCATATTGAACAGTTGGGATGTAACGTTTTGGTGAGGAACATTTCTAATGCTCCATTTCATTACCATTGCCTCTGCAGTGGTTTTGTTCAGCATGTGTGTGTGTTGACGTTGCAGATATAAGGGACTCTGAAGCTCGACCTGTGATGGTCTACATCCACGGAGGGTCCTATATGGAGGGCACTGGGAACATGATGGACGGCAGCGTGCTGGCCAGTTATGGGAACGTTGTCGTCGTCACGCTCAACTACAGGGTTGGCATATTAGGTGATGGCAGCATCTCTGTGTGGTACCCTTTAATGGTGTTTGGAATGGGGTATTTAGCCACTAGTTAATCTGGGGGAATGTAGCTGTGACGTTGGTACTCAATTTATTCTACTACCACTATTATGAACCTATAAGAAGGAGCAGAAACATGATAAAATATAGGTTGCTGACAGCTTTTATGAGATCTAGCATAGAGGACAAGGGATGCAAACACTATATATTTATCTGAGCTTGTCCATAGATTTATCTAATCTGTACAAAGATGAACAGCCTTTGTCATTCTTGAAAGAATGATTTAAATGCGGCGGGATGCAGGATTCACAGCCAAGGTCAGGAGTATTTGTTTTATTTTTTTCCGATGTGTTTAATATTCAAAAAGAGTACGTGGTTTAGATGAGAATAGACAAGGGAATGAGAAGTGGGGTCACCCGTGAGAGCACCAGCGACCTCTGTGTTTTACTGAAATTCATGTAATGGATGAGGCAGTAAGTAAAAGACTAGATATGTTTATTTCGATCGAGGACAGATTCATGCACATTGAATGTTCTGTACTAAAGTAGTGAAGACACTGTGGGAACGAGCAAAGGAGTATTTGCACCTGACAGTGTCAGTTAATTAGTATTACTTCAGATCAAATCTATACTCCGCTTCAATACGTTCTCTATTGTCTGTCTGTGTACGTCAGGCTTCCTCAGTACTGGTGACCAGGCAGCTAAAGGAAACTATGGACTCTTGGACCAAATTCAAGCTCTCCGCTGGATCAGTAAGAACATCGGCTACTTTGGAGGAGACCCGGGTCGCATCACGATTTTCGGATCTGGAATTGGCGCTGCCTGCGTCAGTCTGCTAACGTTGTCCCACCACTCGGAGGGTAAGAATCTGGGAGCTGCGGTGGGCTGCTGACCTGCGACAGTCACCGTCTCATAGGGATCTCTTACCTTGATAAACACAGATTTGTGTTCTTGTCACTAACTGTTATAGTATATTGATGAATACACCTGAAAACAAAGCAAAGATAGAATGTATGTATAACCCATCAACCTGATGATACGCTGCCCAAACCAAACACACACATATACATAAACACACACACACACACTCACAATTTGACGATGATAGCACATAAGATATTGCTATTTCTTATGAAATTCATTTATTTGATATTACGGTATTTACTTCTTCTTTTTTAGAACCCTAATATGCAGCCACATCCAGATGATTTTTGAATTGCATCCTTTGTTTCAAGCTCAGTTCTAAATGGTCTGTCAAAAAGATGAAGTGTTATGATGTGGGAGTAGGGTAAAGGGGGTATTCATTAAGTAAGTGATTGCTATTGTTCCCCTCTATTCAATCTAATCAGCCTAAAAGCTTTGCCTCTTAAAATGTGCAGCTCTTAAAGGAGCACATTGGCATTATAAAGTTTTCATCCTCTCATCATGCTCACCTGTTTCCATCAGTTGTTTACCATTTCAGTTGATTCATTTAGCAGTGTTGTAGATCTGTTTAACAACCTGTATTGTAACTGCTAACTGGCTACAAAACAGTTCAAAACGTTGTCCCAAATGTATCATGTAATGTAGGTGTGCATTGGTTAGGTGTGCATTGGTTAGGTGTGCATTGGTCTTCTATAATTGAAAAGTTTACCAAAGATGAGGTTCACATGGGGACAAAGTCAGGCTAAGCAAGATGGCCAAAATGTCACATTTTGATATTTTTCAAATTTCTGACAGCATGATTTGATATATACATATATACTATATGAGAGTATATAGGTGCCCTGTGCACAGCCGTGCTACTAATCCAGGGTGCAGCTAGAGCAGGAGCAAAATAGCATTGAGGAACAAATAATCCAGTGCATACATTTACTTTTTAGTTCAATTTATATAAAATATTGGAGCGAACAACGCATTTCACATTGTGGCTTCTTCAGGTTCGCTTTCGCTCCAATATTTTACATGAGTTGAACTAAAAAGTCAATCTAAAATTCCTAATATATATATATATATACTGTATTTTTGTATATTTTTGTAATAGCCTTGTCAAAGCAAGCGTTCATTCAAAATAGTATATTCTAATCCAATTTCCATTGCAAATTCATTTGATCACACATAGTTTTTAATTATTCAATAACAAATCAATAAAATACTGTTTAAAACAAAACCATAATTTACCCACAGCAAATAGAGGGAGTGAGATTCATTGGAAGGTTGAAAACATATAACAAATGGCATTCTGGGAATTATTTTATCCATATTTGGATATGGGTGATCCAGTGATAATTGAACCTGGCAGTATTGGTGCCATGGTGTGTTTCATCATCGGTGGTGACGCTGCGGCAACTATCCTTTGTGAGATTTGTATTTGATGCCTTAGCTCAGCTGCACAAAGACCTCGGACCGTTTTTGAAGTAGACTGGCTAGTGCCCTCCAAATGTGAAATAAATGACAGGAATGGAGGGGGAAAGTGATACTGCCCCAGCTCTCTTTTTCCACTGGCTGCTATGCTTCAACCTCAGCAGAGTATTGTTTTCAGTTGATACATATCATTTGTCATTTCTAGGCGGTAGATACAAAATCCCAAGAGACAGAGGTGGCATACTGCCATATAAACAATTGAATACACCAGTGTGTTGTAGTGTCGGAGGATCAGGGTTACTTCATATTCAGCTCCATGCCCAGACCCTCCACCGCACAGTTGGTATTAGCAGTGTTAGCAATCCGGCTTCTCTTTTTAGATACACAGTAGTACATTATTCTACAATAAATAGGTTTCTGGAAACTGCTGTGGGAAAATCAGGTACCTCCTCATTGAAACAATGCTGCAAATCGATCATTAATTTGAGCTGGACTGGGCTGCATTATTCATTATTTAAGTGATCCAATGCTGACAAGCGACACCACAGGAAACAAATGTGGTATTGACTGGTATTCATTATACAAAGGGAAGGGGCCAACTGTCCCTTTGCCGCCTCATTTCTGCCACCAGCTGCTTTACTGACCAGCTCCCCATCAGCCAGGCTGAGCAAACTGGCCCCTCTCACTTCCTGTCGTTTCTTTTCCTGGCTAATATTCAAAATAGGAAATACGGTGTCACACAATACACGTGAGCTTTGTCTGCCCTTTGTCCACCTACATCTTGCACGGCAACTGTGTGTCGTTGTGCTGAATGGTGCGTCTCCAGGTCTGTTCCACAGAGCCATCATCCAGAGCGGCTCAGCCCTGTCCAGCTGGGCTGTCAACTACCAGCCGGTCAAGTACACTCGCATGCTGGCCGAGAGGGTTGGCTGCAACGTACTGGACACGGTGGACATGGTTTCCTGCCTGCAGAAGAAGAGCGCTAAGGAGCTGGTGGAGCAAGACATCCAGCCTGCCCGCTACCGCGTGGCTTTTGGACCGGTCATCGACGGAGACGTCATCCCGGACGACCCGGAGATCCTGATGGAGCAGGGCGAGTTCCTCAACTACGATATCATGCTCGGCGTCAACCAGGGGGAGGGGCTGCGCTTCGTGGAGAACGTGATGGACCTGGAAGACGGCGTGTCCGGCAGTGACTTTGACTTTGCCGTGTCAGACTTTGTGGACAGCCTGTATGGTTATCCCGAGGGGAAGGACACGCTGAGGGAGACAATTAAATTCATGTACACCGACTGGGCTGACAAGGACAACCCGGAGACGAGGAGGAAGACCCTGGTGGCTCTGTTCACCGACCACCAGTGGGTCGAGCCCTCGGTGGTGACAGCTGATCTCCACGCCCGCTACGGCTCACCCACTTACTTCTACGCCTTCTACCACCACTGCCAGAGCCTGATGAAGCCCGTGTGGTCCGACTCCGCCCACGGAGATGAGGTGCCTTATGTGTTTGGCATCCCCATGGTGGGGCCGACCGACCTGTTCCCCTGCAACTTCTCCAGGAATGACATCATGCTCAGCGCTGTGGTCATGACTTACTGGACCAACTTTGCCAAGAGTGGGTGAGTAACAAACCTTTTGGCTTTTTGGTTAACCAAGCCTTAATTAAGAGACTATAACGATTCACCCTTAGATCAAATCAGGAGATATTTAACTGTATAGACACACCAAATGATGAATCTATATATGCACACCAACTGATTAAATGTTATTTAAAAAAATATCTATCTATCTATCTATCTATCTATCTATCTATCTATCTATCTATCTATCTATCTATCTATCTATTTCTGCACCAGGAGGCTTCCCTTTGGTGCCTGTGACATATTTTTGATTATCATTACAAGCAGTGACAATTCATTTGAAGGATCCCTATGATGAAGACAAGAGTCTTTTTCCAGGTTAATAGTGATGAGAGTTTATTATCCTTGACATACTGATGACGGTCTGATGTGGAACTGATATTATTGACACTGACACTGCACGGAAAAGTCAAGTCAAGTTTATTTCTGTAGCCGTTCATCACAAGGAAACAAAACACAAGTAAATAAGTAATGAAAGAACAGCGTCGAAAGGGCAATAGAGTGCAACTCAACGCAGCGCCCTCTCTGACAGCCTTTTTCCCAGTTTGACATATAGAAGCACAGATATAGTTTGTATTTTTTGTAGAAAAGAGCAACCCGGGCGTTTTGCGTTGTAGTGGAGGACTGCTGCAGTCATCCTGAATATTGAATGAGCAGGCTGCGGGTCACTGTGGGCTGCTGGGTAGTGTGTAGGAATGAGGGAATGCTGAACCCTGCAGGAGAGATGTGACATTGCTTTCTTGACCACCTGTACCTGTGTTGTGAAAAGTGCTACGCAAAATATAATAATAACGTAATAATAATGACGTGTTATTATTACGTTATTACCACTATCAAATAATAATCATAATAATCCCACAGTTTAGTTCTGCAGTGAACATGCCTACTATTTTCAGATGCAATCGGAGGAGCAAAATTGCATTTAGAATACAAACGTTGTCTTTCTCTTGTGTCTGTAGAGATCCGAACAAGCCGGTGCCCCAGGACACCAAGTTCATCCACACCAAGGCCAACCGTTTCGAGGAGGTGGCCTGGTCCAAGTACGACCCGTATGACCAGCTGTATCTGCACATTGGCCTGAAGCCTCGTATCCGAGATCACTACCGCGCCACCAAGGTGGCCTTCTGGAAACACCTGGTCCCCCATCTCTATAATCTGCACGACATGTTCCATTACTCCTCCACCACCACCAAGGTCACGCCGCTGGATTCCACCCAGTCCAACAGGAAGAGCAAGTCCTCCGGCACCGGCCGGCCTCCCGCGTCCACGGAAGGGGGGAGGGAGATGGGCCCTCTGATCATGCCCAACCCAAGAGATTACTCCACAGAGCTCAGCGTCACCATTGCTGTGGGCGCCTCGCTGCTCTTCCTCAATGTGCTGGCCTTCGCTGCTCTCTACTACCGAAGGGACAAGCGCAGTCGGCAGGACGCGTCCCGGCAGCCCAGTCCCCGGTGCGAGAGCAAGGGCAACAGTGTCAGCCACACCACCACCATTGACGAGAGCCTGTCCCAGCAAATGAACCAGTGCGATGCCCTTCACAATCCCTTACATGTCTCTCCCAGCTTAGGCTACTCGCTCACGCTGCGCCGCTCCCCCGAGGACATCCCGCTGATGACCCCCAACAGCATCTCCATGATCCCCAATTCCCTGATGGGCCTCTCCAACATGAGTCCCTACAGCACCTTCCCTGCTGGGTACAGCTCCGCAGGCCTGCCCAACACCCACTCCACCACACGGGTATAGCCTGGGAGGAGATGGGAAGGAGAACTGTGAAGTACATAACACGTGGAAGTGTAAAGCTGTATTTAGGACGTGTAGGTGAAAGAGTGTGTTGGTTCTGTCTTTTCAGAAGGTGTACGACCGCCAGCGTTCTGCCTTTGCTGTCTCATAATAGGAAGTCTGTACGCAGAGCCATTTTCTAATAATCATTTCCGAAGGCGGTCAAGAAGAAAAAGTGCATTTCATTTTCCACTTTGGCTTTTTTGGAACTTTACCTAGCAAGAACTTAGTATAATGTTTATACAGTTGGATTTGTATGGGAAGCTTTTTCTTACTCTGTGGTATCAATTTTGATCTCCGATGTGGAACAAGGTGACATTGTGACTCGTGGTGGACAGCGATGATATCTGGGAAAAGCTGTAAAGCAGTATTATTATTATCAAGCTATTTTATACATATTTACCATGGTACATTGCTTATTATGACAAAGGCTTTTTTTTTTACTGTAGTTACTTTAAAATGCTGTGTATTGTAACATGCTCACCTAGGGAATTACCATGTTATTGTAATTACTAGAATACTGATCATCTCTGTGGTAAAAATGTCCAATTTAGCCAAAATATTTCTATTTGAAGATGCAAAATATAGCACCCCTGTGTGTGTGTGTACATTGTATTATATTGAAATATTGTGTGTGTATGTGTGCGTGAGTGAGCGAGTGAGCGTGTATGCGTGTGTACTGATAAGTGCGCTATAAAAGTGTAAATTAAAGCATTGTTTGAAATTAACAATTCAGTTTTGCATATGTACTGTTGTGTATTGTAGTCTATTTGAGTATCCTTGCTATATTTTTGTTTTAAGTGTCTATAATTTTGCTTAATACATCGTAGGAATATGACTTCTGCTTCATATATAAAATGAAAATAGCTTAAAATGTATTCTCCTGCTCTAACTCATGGCTCTTTTGGCTTTGCTTGTTTGTACAGAATCAACTTAGACCGACATTTTATTTGTTGTTTGTTTATGAATACTGTACGGTCCGCAGAACGATAACTGTAATTACATTGTAGTTGTGTGTATACCAACTGAATTATTCACATATGAAAAGGAGTTTTGTGAAACGTTCAGATTGTTGCTCCTTCTCCAAGTGGTTTGAACCCCATTGCTAACGCAGTTATATCCAGGGGTTTCACTCTTTACTGCTGCATTTGTGAGGATGGACATCAAGCATCGAGATTGTATTTCTTTGATCCTATCATAATGTTGTTTCATCTAAATGAGCTGACTATTAAAAGGTTTTTGGAACTAAGGATGAGTTTTGTCAAAAATCCTATCCAATTCCTTATTTGTGTTTTGATTCCCAGACGTGCTTTCACTTTTAACGCAGTTAAAGTTTGAGGATTTTTCAACAGCAAGGAAATGCCACACTTCTCGAGATGATGACAACACTTGTCAGTTTGTTCGGGGACTGACTGACTGATTTTAGGGAAGCTGAACTAAAACTCTATGGCTCCATATACCCTCGTAAAAAACACAGGTCTTATTCAGTTGAAAACATCATGAAAGGTTTTTTTAGGTTTTGTTATGTTATACATTGGCAGAATCCTCTTTGTTCTCGTTCGTTTGTGAGCTACAAGTGTGACTTTGAGACCTGTTTCTCCGTGCCATGTATGTGTATGGGGAGAGAAATCAACACGATTTTGGATGATCAAGTTTTATTCCCCGGAGCAACTATTGAAGATATCTCGTCAATATGTGGAGTTACATCATGGCAAGGTAACTACACAACCCAAACCTCTACCAAACTTTAAATGGATATCACGTGTGACAGACGGACGAAAACTAACAATGTAGCGCCCCCTAGGGCTGCGTACCTCATTGAAATGGGATATAAATGGAGTACTTATCGATTTCATCTGATAACGTTCAGTCACCGACTTGTTTGTCGTGGGCTTTGAATGGCAAGTGAAATAGCACGAGAGGCTACTCACAAAAATGATAGCATGGTATTTTCTCCTGCTCCACACTGGCTTCTTTGTACTGAACCCAGCTTTGACATCAACTAGGTCATAGATGAGGGAGGGAGGGACGGAGGGCAGCAGCTGGACCCCACCGTCAATGTCCCCTTGTTAGACAACTTCATCAATGTCAGTCACTGGCATTTCGATGGCCACCCTATATGTTGCCCCTTTGTCTGTGCGTCTTATCTCTATGTGTTTTCTGAAGATGCTGCCCCGAGACGCCTCAGACCCATAAACTGGACCTTGCTGACATCTAGCATGTGGAGCCCTTGCTGTGCAGACAGACAACACATAGACAGACAAGCCACAAACAGCTGAACCGCTGCGAGAAAAGTCGAATAATACAACACGTCTGAGATTAAAACATCTATAATCACCAGATAGTTGTAGTTGTTGGTTAATTCACATCCCACATATTAAGTTGAGCGCTTGTGTCTCTATAGGACGTGAATTATTATATATATACGTACATTGGGCTGTTTTGTATTATGGTGTATATACTGACTTCGATCTACTGGGAGGCTGATATGTAAAGTGTTGCATATACTGTATAAGGAAAGACTTGATTTACCTACCGCACTTTTGAGTGTAGAAAGAATGCAGTATTGAGTCAGACCAGCTGAAATACAGCAAATACCAGCAAATACCCAGAATAAAGCTCTTATTGGAGTCTGTGACCCGTACCCTGTCCTCCGTGCTGAACCCATGGCTCCATAAAGAATTACTGGCAGCCGAAATGGGACTTTGTGACTTTAAGATGTGACTCGGGGAGATGGGGTCTATCTATTGTTGATGAGACAAAAGCGCAACTCAGATTCATATAGGAGTGGCGGGGAATAACTTCTCATATCCTCATATCACAGTCACAAAGCCACCCAGCAAAACTTCAATAACACCACACACTTCGTTCTGGACATGGGTGAGTGCACCGAATTTTAAATCATTCTTATCCATCTGTCATTCATATGATTCAAAAATGTGAATTTCAATAACTTACTAATGTACCCGTTAATGTATTCTTTTCTGTCCTTGGATATCATGTTGCCGTCGTGCATTGTGGACACTATTTGTTTCAGATTCATCCTGGGTTTTCATTTATCATATATCTGATGTCCACCTGTGGATTATTGATTTATCGTGGATTCACCCTTCACCCTCTTCCACAATATATACGCCATGGTTTAAACATACTTTGATCATTTCAGTGTACTTGAACGACTGAATACAGCACACAGACTCAGCCAGGATTACTTACTTTCTCCGCGAAGAAACCATTCATCATAACCTCGTCTAACCCCATTTAACCATATACTCAGTTACAAGGTTACATTGGACTCCGAGTGGCTCACAGAGACGGGCAGCGACGCTTATCACGGCGAGGCCATGCAAGGTCATCCATGTGAGAGAGGTCACATACTCCCACATGGGTCACGGGAATAAATTAGCACATTTCCATGAGAACGTTGGGCCCAAACAACTTGTGTTTAGAGTTCAGTTGCAACCAAATGCCAACTTTAACTCCATTTTTAAACAACTTTGGGGTCCAGATTGATTTGTATTGGCAAGGCATCTAAATGCATTCCATTGATGCCTTCAGCTCTGAATTCATATGGGGGAAGCAGTAGCTCAGGAGGTAGAGTTCCCGCCCCGCAACCGCAAGGTCGGCGGCTCGAGTCCAGCTCCTCCCGGGGATAAATCTGCCGTAGTGTCCTTGAGCAAGACACCTAACCCCAAAATTGCTCCCCGGGTGCCGTACTGTACATGGCTGCCCTCTGCTCCGGTCCCTCTAGCATGTGTGTGTTTGTGCAATTACTTGTGTGTATCCGGGGGGGATCCATGATGAGTTAAATGCAGATAAATAATTTCACTAGGTGTGCGGTGCTCTGTGCATGGGTGTGACAATAAAGTATACATTATTATTACATTATTGCAGGCAAGTAGGCTATTCATAAAACAACACTATTTAAAAGTATTCTTTACTTTAAAGTGGGCGTTGTAACATGCCAATAACCACAGTCAGAGCCACTAGTCTGAGCCCGTAACCAGCAGAAGAAAAGAGGATCAAGTCATCTAGCCTCTAATTACAAGCAAGTATTGCTGTATATAGAAATGTAACAGATGGGGATTGATTGCCCCCCATGCCATATGTCAAAATGAAGCCTTTCACATCTATAGTTATTTTATCTACTTACAAGTATTTTAGGAACTTTAGCCTGAGGCCAATTTTTTGGGATTAAGCAGTTAATGGTCCCCTCATCTAAAAGTAAGAAACTCTCTTCATCTATTTTTTGATCTGAAAGACAGAAAGACACAAAACACAAGAAAGGTTATCTACCGAAAAAATACATACTGTACCACATCCCTAAGGCTTTCAATTTGCTTACCTTTAACAGGATTTGGTTTGGGGCCCCCCTCACTCCAGCACATTCTCACTACTCTTGACACAGAACCAACTTTTGTCTCATGATGTTAGTATGAGCACACATATTGTACAAATAAGCATGTAAACACTAAAGTGGATCTGATAACAGCAGCACTGTCTTTAAACTGACTACAAACCTATAACTAATGACTATATACACTCAGTGACTATGAGGTTAAAGTGCAGACTGAGACCAAGTATTAAATATGTTTTTGTTATGTACTTTTGATCCCCTAAAATGGGGGATCAAATGTAATATTGGACAAATTAACATAAACTTGAATAAAGTACTCATATAAGATAGCACTGATTAACTGACAGTACAGAATCAAAAGACTGATAAAGTGACCATCACTGTTCAAAGATAGATCATTTTAATAATGGTGTCTAAGACAGCCAGACAAACAATGATTACAGAACAAAATCTATTGACAGGTTATATCACTTTTAAAATGCTAATATAACACAACATTCAAAAAACAGGGTCTAAATCTTTTTCTTTCTTTTTTATTAAACATGTGCCACAACACACCACAACTCAAATGTGCATAACAATAGCATTAGCACTCAAAACAGGGTCTAAACAGATTAGTAGTTTTTTTTTTAAACGTGCTTTTTAAAATTCATGCTTACAATTTTAGCTATGGGGCCCTCTAGTGGCTGCAGGGCCCTAAGCGTCTGCTTATGTCACTTGTGCGTCGGGCCGGCCTTTAAAACTATCTATCAGGTCCGGAAGCTGCTATTCAGTTAATTTCTCCCTGATAAAGCTGTTCATTGATGAATAGGGTAGTCAACCTGAAACACAAACAAAAAAAGAGCTATAATACATCACACACACAAAGACTAGATAAACATCTGCATGGCTTTTATGATACATTTCCCTGCTGAATTTTTGTTTTTAATACAAAATAAATCTGACCAGCTGGTCTATGATGGGCTTAGCTAGTTTTAAGCTGGTCACCAGCTAAATCCAGCAAAAAAAGTGTCCAAAACAGACTGTAAGCTGGTGCCATTGAATTCTCATTAGTCTACATTGTAGAGTCAAATTAGTGCGTTCGCTAAGGCTAACATTAGCTAACAAGCTACGGTTTTGTGTCTTAATTGTCATCATTTCACCATCTTCGTGCATATCTGCTACTGACTCTGGGCTAACATGGCACATAGATAGCTAATTTCTAACATTAACGCTGTTGCACTTTATTAAGGTTTGGTTTGATATATATGTATTTCTTAGACAGGTGGGGCTCTTTGGCCAGTAATACTACGGTTAGCTAACCTATCTAGCTATAGCCTAACATAAACTAAAAGTGAGTGTGCAACACATTAGCTAACGCTACGAAATGATTGATAGTGACTTATGTAGGTACAAAAGTGGATACAAACCTTACTTTATTTGCCCCTTAAGTGCAGAAGGAGGATGATGATGACTGATGATGATGACTGCTCAAATGACTAACTTGCTTGCTGACTAACTGAAACCTTTTATATGCCACAGATAAGTCAGCTGCTGGGTTTTCATGACCTTGCGGCTGGGTGGAAGAGGGGGAGGGACGATCTTGTCTGCAATGTTTCAACTGTCACTGAGGCTGACCCAGCCACTAAACCAGCAGCTGGGCTGCACAAACACGACACAACTGTGTGGAAATAACCCCAAACATGGTCCAACAGGCTCAAACCAGCGTTTGGGTAGATAAAATAACCCAGACTTTTTTAGTGTGAACTCATTGTCCAACCCCGTAGGGTCAGTGTCCCCGACCAGACTGGTTTGTTCATGTCAGATGCCCCCCTTACACACACACACACACCATCACCTCCAGGAGAGGTCAGAATGAGAGCAGCCACGCACAGTAACCTCACAGAGAGACAGGTCAGGGAGGGAGGGCTGGCCTCGCCTCAGGACAGATAGGGATTAGGGCAAGATGCATAGTTGGTCGATGGACTTGACAGACAGACAGGCAGGCAGACTAATAATAGAGGGATTTGCTCAAATAAGCTTCTGAGCTTCTGCGTGTAAAACACATAGTTTGAGCTGCATTAAAGCAGGCGTTAATGGGTCAAGTACTGATCCATAGGAAAACATAGAAGACTATATTGTGCTTCATATTTGCAAGACCTGCCATACTGGCTCATGATCTGCATAAGGAAATGGACAGAATGAAATGTGGCCAGCAGAAAAAGCTGAACGCCAATTTATTTCACCCAACTGATCATGATAAAAGATAAAAGAACCAGTAGTCGCGCTACGTGACCGTTTAAATCAGTTAAAGGCCAAAATGAAGCTGTAGTTTGAATTGTTGTATATAATATATATATATATTATATATATACCCCCAAAAAAACTCTGAATCTAACTTTAATTCCTTGTTGCTCAGTCTTAATCTAGCAAAAATAAATATACAGTCATTCTTTGTTCCACTTTTTTGTGCTCAGAAGCAATACCAGCTGCTGGACAGATGAGGGCGCAATATACTATCCAATAACAGTCCAAACCAAGTTTCTCGGGTACACGCAGCTGTTAATGCAATGCTAGAGGGTACGTATTTCCATTATGCGTTTTTAACTGTTGAAGTGGTTTGTTTAAGAAGAGGTGAGGGAAAGGAAATATGTTAAGCACATGGGTAACACTTTACTTGAAGTGGTATAAGGCATAATAATGCAGTATAAGCACAGTGTGAGTGCATGATAATTATTATAGTCAAAGCTTGATATAATAAACACAATGTGAAGTGAAAATAAATCATGAGTCACAGGGGTAATATGAAGGTCAGCATGTGGGTTAGAAAACAAGCAAGGCAGCCTGAGCAGCCCCTGGTAACAAAGTCCACTTTGTCAAGATAGCTGGGTGTTAAAGAGCATTCATGTGACCCTGACCCTTGTAGTTCTTGCTCTGGTGGAGAAATGCCCCTGAGGGGTCTCTTCAACCAGTCTACATCTACACCTACAGCCCAGCAGCAGAAAGAGAGCTGGATCAACTGTGGCCAAGAGCGGCACTCAGATGATATGAACTATTTGCCAGTGTCCTCATTTGGTTCACGTGCAAGGTAGATCTACAGCTTTCATATGATTACAGGGGCGAAAAGTGTAGCGCACTGGAGTTAGATAGGCCCATAGATTTGCACAGATGATGACACTCACTTCAAAGGTTCACGTTAGGTTCTACCTGTCTCATTATCCATCACAAGTGATATGTTTACGTTACACCCTGTTATTCAGGTGTTGAAATAAATAATTATAATAATATAATAAATATAATAATCAATAAAACATATTAACAAAAGATGTCATCAGATTAATTGTTTATAATAACAACAATAATACTAAAACAGAATTTACATGAAAGCAACCAAGAACAGTCAAGTATATAATGAGGAGATCAAATAGTAAACACATTCAAAAAGACAATAGATTAGGAGGAAAATAAATGCTAAATATAATACGTGAGAAATACGTGAGAAACAACACAATATCAAAGGTGGTCAAACACACAAAAACAAAAAACACATGAAAGGAAGTCTATACAAATGCATTTTAAGAAGTGATTTAAAACATTGCATTGGAAATGTGTAAAAATCAAGCAGCACCTATGTCAATAAAATGTCAAGGTTTAAAATCTTCTCTCCTGTTATTCCCACAATTGCCTTGTACCAAAACACTCCACTTAGGACTGTAGCGAGCCGTGTGAGCCAATCGTAAAAGTTGAGGTTTTATTAAAATAGTGCTCTGATTGGTGGATCATTTGTAGGCTATGCCGACTTTTGCAGTGTTCAGTGAAAGGTCTTTTGAACGGAGTACGGCATTTCTCAGTATGACAGAAAACGGGGCAAACGTTAGATTTAGATTTTCAGTATTTGACACAATGACTCTCCTTATATCCCAATACACCCACGAGCGGCCATTAGCGAAGTTAGGCTCCATCATTACGGATGTAAACACACATATTTACAATGTTTACCTATGTGACCAACTGTCTAACGTGTATCCAATCAGAGACGTTCCGGTGTGACGCCATGACTGGAAGCGCGTGTATCTGTACCCTGGCTAAAAACAGAGGGCGGGTTCGATGACGTTACCGTTGACTCTACTCGACTCCACTCGCTGGCGGTGTCCTCGAGTCCAAAACAAAACAACCAAAACAAAAAAAACAAGCGCTCCAATGACTACAAACGCTTCTCCGCTATAGCCAATGAGCGATTTGCTAGTACTATGGCTCTCTAGCGGTCCAATCAGCTGCTGACCTCGTCTTTGTTGTTGGCGATGACACGAAAATATTGTTGTTGCTGGAGGCTGCGGAGACAGAGGGGGGAGAACGACAGCGAAGACTCGGTCGGAGGGGAGCGGCGTAGCGACATCGAAGTGACAAGGTAGCTGTTGTTTTGTTGTCGGACCGTAAAGCAACGGTGGGTTGCGCTAAGAGCGGCCATGTCGGTGAATATGGACGAACTCAGGCACCAAGTGATGATCAACCAGTTTGTTTTGACTGCTGGCTGCGCCGCCGACCAGGCGAAGCAGCTCCTACAAGCGGCCCACTGGCAGTTTGAGGTGAGTGTCGCCGCGGGCTGTGCTTCATTTCGGCTGCGCGCACTGCCTTCTCTCCGGGTGATTGGTAGCGTGCTTCACCGACGTGTGACCATATCTTTTATCAAAAAATATTTCTAAAATGGATTCGTTTTGTGTGAAACGTTGAATATTTTGAACACGTGACCATGCAGCTAACTGCAGCTAAGCTAGCAGGCGGTGTGGACGTGGTACTTGATTCAATGGCCCGTTTTGTTTACATTCCTGACCGGAACCCACCGGGTCATCGCTAAGCTAACTATCGTTAGCCCAGCTGTTAATATGGTCATTTGGTGTTGATATGTCACTGTTATATAGTTTGGCAGTATAAATGCACTTAAACGTGGACAGAGAAATCAGTGGTGCCATCTTGTCAGACAAGGCCATCTGGTAGTCTGTGTTATGTCCTCGAGCCACATGACACCCGCATCTATGAATTCCTCACTGATTATAGCTCCATTATATTATACCAGGTTGGCTTGTTTGTTCTACAAGGTTCTACGTTTTGGGCACAGGGTCACATGTAACACTGCCTACTTAGCTGGTCAAAATCATTCAATCACGTTCCATGCAGGGATGGACACATTTCATTCTCATGGTCAGTATTTTGTAACTGGCTAGAGGGAAATTGTCTTATACCCATGAATGGAGCTTTACTGAAAACGTTACCAGAGGAGACAAGAGGCCAGTCTTACTGTACTTAGAGCTGGTCTAAGGTTGATCCTAGTCCTGCTCACGTGTATTAAAGAGTCAGCTGACAAGGCTGACTGAGATTCTTTATCCTTCCAGCTGTTCTCATACAGCAGCCTGAGGTCTGGCTGTACGATGAACATTTCTCATTGTCGACACTACTGCATCCCTCAGCGGACTAGTTTTAGCAATTTGGTCTGTGTTTTCGACTAAATATGGAGACCAACTGGCTACTAGTTTGAAATATTCATCAGGCCTGTTGAACAGCTGAGGGACACCTGAAGGATCTTTGACATCAAGCCTGTGCTTCCAAACAGTTTTCCCCAATCCGTGCCTCCGTCTCCGTTAATGACCGATCTGTTGTTGTGGTCAGTGCCTGGCTGTGGCCGGGCCAGGTGGTGCACTGGGGGGCGGGAGGAAGCAGCTCAGCTCCTCTCAGGCTGCTTGGAAGGCTTGATTGATTGCCGCAACAAGTCTCCCCAAGGCAGCCTGCTCAGGATCAAAGTGCTGGGCCTTTCCCAGGTGAACTAAGGAGCGGAGGGGTCAAGACTGACCCAGGGCGATGGCTTCACTGTTATTGTTGTTTTCAGAGAAGCCAGGCAGCTGGTTTATTTGATAATGTGTCAAAGTGCCATGTTAGAGGGTGGCCTTGCGGTTCGAGAGATAGTCCTTCAACCGGACGACCAGGGCTCAAGCCTCCCATGACAGGGTGCTGTTCTGTGGCTGACCCTGACCTCTGACCTCCCTGTGGAGAGGAGCAAGAGAAAATGTAATTTCCCGATGGAGATCAGTAAAGTATAACACTATTATTGTATGTTTTTGTATAAATCCTGCCCATTCGGTTGACTGGTTAGTACGGATGTGTGAGATTGGAATACACAAGGTTCTATTGTACTTCCCTCCTCTCTGTCATTGTACTCGGTGTAAAAGCATAGTAAACAGGCTATTGTTCCTTTCAGTGTGACCGCAGCGGCCTGGTTTTCTCAGTGAAGTTCCTGGGTTCTAATCCTAGGACCTTTGTCGCATGTCATCCCCCCCTCTCTCTCACAGTCTGTCCTGTCTCTCTACACTATATTCTGTCTAATATAGATAAAATGGCCCAAAAAACATGATCGAAAATGAGAAAATGGAAACAACAGACATTACACATGCTCTTTCTTATACAATGTAAAAAGCAGAGAGGTCAGAGTTCACTATGGGATATTTAATGTTTCTATAGGCCATGTTGAGCATTCTGAAAACAAGATTCTGAAATTTGTGAAAATGCACACCCCCTTTATTAGTTTCTTTTGCTATTGGCTATTCAGCTATCTAGGAAAGCTAGAAAACTAGCTAATGACAACTAGACTAAGGCAAACCAATAATACTGTGGCTGGATGGATAGCTTTTGGGCTGAATGTTAACTAAGTTACTATCATGGATACATTTGAGCGTTTAATGTTACAGATAGATTCCTCCACACATACTAGAGCAGGTTTGAAGCGCATGTATCTCACAATGGGCAAGTTTCCATTTTCTTGCTTTACTGCTTATCGACACAAAACGAGTACTGTGAAATGAATACAATTGAAAATGAAACAGTTCACTCAAAACATATTTAATTAAAAGTTAACATTTTAGCTTTTATGTGTCCTCTCTATATAGTTTTTTAACTACAGTGTACATAAATGGATCCTCTGGCCGGTGAAAGAACCATTGAACCCTTTCAGCATTGGTGGTCATATGTAGGTTAGCTACACTGTGGCCTTATTTGTGATGCTCGCTCATTAGTGTTTGTGTTTATAGCAGCAGGAAATGCGAATTATCAGTATGGTGTTTCTGACTGACGTGCACAAAACCGGGGCCCGGAAAATAAACGACGTACAGACAAAGAACGGCGTGGACTCAGTGGCTCTTTACACAATAGCAGCAAAGCACTTTCACGCTTTGATATGTGTCACGTTGTACGGCAGACATTCCTGCACTGCCACTGCTGTTGTCAAACAACGAGACCGTGTGTTGGGGGAGGGAGGCTGTGGGGGAAACCACTACATTCATTCAAGTGTTGGCAAGAGAGAGGCCTCCAGTAAAGGGAAATGGAGGCTATGCCGAGCAGTAAAACAAGCTCACACTTCCAAGCTCATACATGTTGTCCTTTAGGCTGGACATACCTAGCGGGGGTTAGGCATAACATCATACAGCCGTAACCTGTTTCTACCAAAACAATGACACCACCAGCACTCGCACTATTAGCATGAATCACACTGTAGTAGCCACAATTCAGAGGAGTGTTTTCTCCTGCTGGGAGGAAAGTAGCCCGCTAGCTGAAGGGATATGTTTTGGCTGGCTTGGTATCAGTGTGCCGCTTCTGTTTTGAGGAGGTCGTGAAGGCTGTTGTCATGCTGGCCTTGGCTGGGTTCACAACAGAGAGGAACAATACAAGTAGCCAACTCATTTCCTTGTTTGCACAGGGAGGCAGTCACGAAACCTGTTGTTTACATTTTGTAGCGTCTCTCTCTTTCTCCCCAGCCAGTCAGCTGTTTGACCTCCAGCAGAAGGCTTTGTTGTAACGCGTTTTTTCATTATTTGAACTAATTGAGCATACGTTTGTACTTTTTCAGAAAACATTGGTGAAATGTGAAAGTTATCAGTAATTCCCAATTAGTGGTAGTAGTAGGTTTTTGGCCATTTGTATTAAAAATACATCGGAGTTTAGTCATTACTTACTCATGAGCCTCTCATCGACATAGACAACACACATGATCAATAAAACACTAAACACAAGACACTGAAAACAGACAATAAACATGGTAATGCATGACAAATGATCTGTAAGGCAAAGTGCAGTGTTAATAAAGTGTAGTGGTGTTACTTTTCAATGTCTCCCTCTTAAAATGTCAGTTTCACTTAGCAGTTCGTTAGTTAGCCTTTAGCTAAGCGGACCAGACCGTTCTGTGATCCACAAACCCTGTTTTAGACCACAGCATGGACGATAATAGTTTTAACCCCGAGCTCACGTGACCAGTCGTGTCAACTGACCCGTAGGCTGATTGTGAAAGGGGGATGGGGGGCATTCACACTCGCTGTGGCAGGGGAAAGAAGGCACATATCTTAACAACTGTGTTTTGTGCATGTGTGGTTTGAGTAAACCCAAGTTCAGGTGCTCATAACACAATTTATGCTCTTTCCTTCTGTCTTCTCCCTGCTCTTCCCTCGCTCTCTCTACAGACGGCCTTAAGCTCCTTTTTCCAGGAGGCCAACATCCCTAGTCACCACCACCAGATGGTAAGTGCATTTGGTTCCCCTAAAAAACAAAAAAGGAGCAAAATAGACTTGAAGGCATGTGTTATATCCCGTCGGTGGCTAAGTGGAGGCTGATTTACAACATGGCTGCAATGCAGCAGCAGGACTAGCTTGCTGGACAGGGAGATGGATGCACCCATTGACCTGCTGGACTGGAGCATGAAGGCACACAGCTGGGCTTCAGACACCAGTAGAAGACCCAACAGTTAAAACAAGTCCAGCTGCCACATCCGGACACACACTCTTTGTTGTTACTTCTCAGATATGTATGATTTCATGTCTCTGGCAGGAAAGTGTTGAAAAATTCATGCTAAAAGGCTGGAAACAGCATCAAAGAGGGTGTCGTCCAGATGTGGCTACTGTAACATCAATGGAGTACATTGACTTCAGGCAGCAGGCTCTACCTGGTTGACACAATGAGGAAGTGCATTCCTAATTGTGATTGAATAATTAGCGGGGTATGAAACCCAGAGTGAGTTAAATAATTGTTCTCTGCCAGTGCCAACATACGCCACCTTCCACAGAGCGGTAGTTGGTTCGCCATACCTAATTTCTGCATAGGAGAACACTGGCACAAGGATTGCCTCTGTCTTTGGCCCAGTGCTTATGCAATACTGTTTCCTCACCACCATTGTGTGTGTGTATTTTGAATTTGTATATGGTATCTACTCCCACTGACAAGCGAAGGTGCACTGCCCCCAGCGGCCTTATCCTGAGCATGCAGGACCAGCATGCACTCTGCTGCTTGGCCCCACATAAGACAGTGTTTTTGTTTTCTTTCTGCCTCACCTCTCCCCTCCTCCCTCCCTCTCCCAGTGCCTTCCTTTGGGTGTACGTGCTTGTCAGTTGCTTGGGGAGGGGCATGTTGTAGCCCGAGAGCAAGGAAGTGTGTGAGAGGCAGAGGCCGGGGTT
>OMOT01025865.1:5058-16732 GCA_900312575.1 Acanthochaenus luetkenii | reverse complement strand
CCTAGCATGTGTGTGTTGTGCAATTACTTGTGTGTATCCGGGGGGGAACCGTGATGGGTTAAATGCAGAAAATAATTTCACTAAGTGTGTGCGGTGCTCTGTGCATGGGTGTGACAATAAAAAGGATAAATTATAATAAATTATAATTATTATTACCAAAAAAAAGGGACCAACTGTGATTGGAGCGACCGGTTAAAAGTTGACCAGTTGATGAGTCAGCGGTTTTGCTATGGGAAAATTACAGGGCCTTACCATTAATGTGTGTGTGTGTGTTTTACTAAAACAGACATCCCTCCGATATCAAGACTTTAACAAAAATGTGAAACATATGATCAAAACGCGGTAAAGGCAACCACAAGAAAGAGGAGACAATGTGTGTGTGTGAGAGAGAGAGTGTGACAGCTCCCATCACTCAGCCACCGTTTAGAGAGGTGTAAAAGGAGTCATAAATCAATTTTGCACAGATTATGACACACACACTTAGAGGCAAACACACTCACACAGCACTGTAATATCATGTTCTCTTGGCTTAATTGATCCTCATGGTGAATAAAAAAACTGAGAGAGAGGGGGAGAGAGGTTGACTAGAGAGGGGGAGAGAGAAAGAGAGAGAGAGAGAGAGAGAGAGAGAGAGAGAGAGAGAGAGAGAGAGAGAGAGAGTGATACATGCCTTGTCCCAGTATAAGATGGAGGTGTACAGAGATTGATGGACACAAAACACACAGCGGCAATAACAAATTGTACTCGATTCTTCACTCTCTCACCCCTTATAATCTATTTATTATTATTATTTATTTCGAATCCTTGAGTGCCTTGGCCATCTCGCAGGCATTGTGACCTTTGACCTCCCACCACAGTGACCCCCACTCTCCCCTCCCCATGACCCTGGCAAGGTCGTGACCTCTGATGGTGGGTGGGTGGGGTGACCAATTGGACTGAGGCACAGTTCCTTTATGCAGAATGTGTGTGTGTGTGAGGGGGGGTGTTAGCTGCTGTTATTGAAATACTTCCAGTTATAGAAATCCTTTGCGTCATAGCAGAGGTTCCTCCCTAACCACAGCTAGTCAATATATGTTTTTACTATTATTATTATTATATCAGACCAGAGAAATCATTCCAGTGTGGTGTGTTAGGATTTTACTCAACAGTGTGTGAAACCTGCAGTGAAACCTGCTTCACTCTGCCTTTTAGGTGCTAACCCACCTCAAAGGATTTCATTAGTCTGGCTTTCAATGGTGGGGCGGCGGTGGCCTAGAAGTTGGACGAGTAAGTTCTCTCCTCCCTCAACAACTGAACCCCCACCTGCTCCAGTAGATCTGCTCAGCAGCCAACAGTAGAAAACTGTGTGTAACTGTATGAATGTAAAGCAGGGCATTCAAAGAAGAGTTTAGTGTCCCATGATGGTCTAATTGCTGTTTCAGATGCGTTTCCACCCTGACAACAATAACATTCTGGGGGAAATACTACTTGGAATTTGGGGGCATGACATTTTTTAAAGATATTGAATATTGGCACAAATATCACAAAATTTCAGTTATTGTCAACTTCAATCCAAAACTATCAGTATCGATCTTCGAAAACCCATATCGACTAAACCGTAATTGTGATATCTTAACTCATAAGGGAATTGCATCTCTCAGTTTCCTTTGAGAAAATCTGTGCTTTTTGTCTCCGGGGACTGTTGTGGTGCAGTAGTGCCCTGGTTATTATTCAAACACTGCCTTTATTATGTATATACAACTAATACAGCATGAGAGGTTACATATGGAGCAGCACATGCCATGAGAGAGACAGAATATCTAAACTGGAGAAACCAAGAGAGGCGATGTACATATACATACACGGCGAGAGATAGTTCAACGGCTAGATCCCCAGTAGTTGAAAGAGCATATCTCTCTACGCTGCAATTCACATATATAATTCATCTGGCACAACATGAAAAAGGAGAGCAAGCCGGAGTGCACTTCAGAAGAGAGATAAGATGTTCTCCACATCATACACAACAGCCACGAGGTGAAGAAAAGAAGGAGGCTTCATCACTGGGAAAAAAAGACACAATGGTAGTGGGAGGAATGAAAGATGTAGCCAGAAAGATGGAGAGATGTGAGGAGGTGGAGAGAGGTGACAGGATGACAGAAGTTGGAATCACAATTCATGGAGTAAAATAATATATGAAAATGGAGGCAGAAAAAGGCCAGGAAGAGAGAAAGCAAAAGAGAGAAAGGGTAAATGTGAGTGGGTAGACTAAGGGTGCATTCACACCCAGCATGTTCTGAGCTTTTTCTCCTTTCTCGGTTTGGCCAGGTGACAACAATGTCATTCGAGACATACATCTCATAGCCAGAGGTTTGCATGCTTGGAAAGCCTAATTTTCAGCTATTTCTTAATGTATTACAGCAAAGAGTGCAGACAAGTCCATCGTGCTTCTTAAGTTACAGGGACTGAAATCTCCCCCTCGCCACCAAAGTCTAACCTGGCGGGATGAAAGTTTACCAAAACTAAATTGTAATTGGGCAATAAGAACCTAAAGTAACCAAAAACAAAAGTGCAACAAAGTAAACTTTTCCAAAACGAACTGTAGGTGTGATTGCACCCTAAAAGAGACAGCAATGGCAAAGGAATGTTGGAAATGTTATTGCCCTAACAAATTGATACATAATAACAATACCTCACTCCTTCAAGCCATGGATATTGATCACAGTCCACCTTCCATTAGGCATCGTAACCGAGAACAGAACGCAATGTGAAAGATATTGGATCCATAAACAACATTGGATGGAAGAGGATGTATATTATAGTGGGGAACTGGTGATTTGCTGAGGAGAGAACGAATGATGGAGGGAAAGAGAGTGGCTGAGAGACACACCAGTGATATTGACAGACAGATACACACACACTGTAAAACATGTCCATACAAAGTAATTTACTCATATTTAGTCTTAATCTTATATTTCTTAAAACAAGAAAATAATTCTGCCCATAACATGAGATAATTTCACTTATTTCCAATGCAGATTCGCGTGTTGCAGTCAAAATCTTGAAACAAGGCGAATAAGGCGGATCCCTCCACTAGTATCAAGTAAAAGTCAATTGATTCAAGAAAATAGTTCATTTGAATCAGTAACAAGTGAAATGATCTCACCCTGACTTTTTCATCTGTTTCAAGAGAAAATTGATTTGAAAACTTCTGATTAGATTAGACTAGATTAAATAACTTATTAAAATAGGTATTTTTTGCAGTGCACACCCACACACTCTCAGTGGTGTGCTGTGGTCTGATCTGATTGCTATTTCAGCAATGGAGCACCAGGGAAGCGGTGGCCTAATATTATCAGATTAATTCAATTCATATAATATAATTTCCTCTTAAGTGCTGCTCCTCTAATTAAGTATGGGGAAACGCAGGGTGGGGACCACCCACTGGACCACTGGATAGCAAAGCATGGCAGGAACAGTGTGTGTGTGTGTGTGTGTGTGTGTGCGTGTGTGCAGAGTTTGTGTCATGCTAAAGTGTGTGCGTCTATATGCTTGTTTCTGTGTGTATCAAGGTAAATTCATGTTTATGTGAGAGTCATTGCAAAGTGTGAATGTGTGTGCCTGATACACACATTCACACTTCTTTAGGAGTTACATTTATGGGACTGGTACAGATGAAGCAATATCTGGAGGCTGGTGTAATTAGGGCCAATTCAATTGGACTCTGATACTTCATTATACACCTGCCAACAACACCAGCGATTGATAGCCATATTTTCCTTCTCCATTTCATTTTCTCGCTCATTAATGGAGTGGAATTAATGAAAATGGCTCTGAGTGGCCTCGCTTACCGCTGGAGGACAGCATTAGCGCTACATGGTCTGTGTGTTTGCATGTGGTGTGTGTGTGTGTGTTTTTGAACTTTTCACCCGAGGGGTCTTAATCACATGCTGTTTTTATGATATAGAAGGCTTTACCATCTCAGACATGTAAACACAAACACACACACACATACATGCACACAGGCAACGAGTAGCAAAATGCAATTGATATCACACTTTTACACACACAAACAGATAAATACACATCAGCGGCAGGCCACATGCACAACCACACACGCTGTGTGCTTGTCTGGGTGAACTTCTGCACATCGGCGTCTGTCAATAGAAAGTTTGAGGGAGTTGGTTGAGATTTTATTGCAGGTATGAGTCAGTGTCTCGATTTGTATTTGTGTGTATGTGTTATAATATAGGAGTGTGTGGGTGGATGCAAAGTCCTCAATCCTCTGGGGTAAAGCTCCCTACCTCTGAGTCTAGTCAGCAGCCTCTCAGCCCCCCACTAGGGAATATGTACATCCCAGCCAGCTCCAGTAGTATCGTAATTCAGCCCTCCAGCACACTGGGACACACTCGAGCACTCTGCCTTCAACATGCCTACAACTCTCTGTTCTTTGTCATTGTTTTTCCTCAAGAGCTATTCTTCTCTCATTTCTCTCAAATCGGGTGCTTGTGATGCGAACTGATTCCATTGAACAGGAATTTGAATACACTGTGCTAGTAGTACATGGAATTAAACAAGTAACATTTTCATATAAATAAATGTCTGTTACTCAAATCCAACTGGACATGGAGTGTGTGTTCCCCAAAGCTAACTCCAAGTGTGTAATCCTTTCATACGCCTGACCGCTCTAATCAATAGGCGAGCTCCGTGGGTTGCCAGATCAGATAGGTGGCCTATGCAGGGTTACCAGAGTCAGGGATTTTATGCCCTTTTCATGGGGGAAATGTGCTGAGTCGTCCAGTTGCCCTGCAACAATAATGGAGTTCTAATGAGATTACACACACACACACACACATACAGTATAAGGACAATGAGGGGCCATAATACATTTTGGGCCTTTCACATACACATATTTTTACTTTCACATATATACATATACATATATACTCTACTCTCACATACATGTATGTGTTCATGCTCACATTCATATATTTTCACTTTAATATATGTAAATGTGAGAGTCGAATGTATGTATGTGAGAGAAAGTATAGTGGAAACGGAAGGAAGATAGTTTATTGAATTGTGATTGGCTCAGAAGCTGGTTACAGGCTCTTGTCCAGCTCCATGGAGGGGATCAAAGGCAAAAATTACAACAAGCAATTGGACAAATGGTGTGCACAAGGCCTGGTGCCACATACGCTGCAGCAGCACCTGACCTTTTGTCAAAAGATCTAGAAGTGCCCTTTTGATTCGTGACTATTTTTCCATAAAATTTAGATTTGTTATTTGAACGTCAATAAAGCCGTGTTACGACGCATGGTATCGTGGGCGATACTAAAATGTGATATTGTCATTACTGTTTCTCAATAATTTGAGCTTGAAAAATTTGTTTTTTGGCACGCGAAACTACAGAATCACAGCTAAGTAGCAAGCCCAATATTGTCTATGCGCAGCGTCAGGTTTTCTTTTGAAAGTAATGCGTAAAGTTGTAAAAGGTTGATACTTGTTGGCACATGGCTTAGCCCTATCGTTCTATATATAAATCAATTGTAATCTGCCATCTTTACTGATCATGTGTTCAATGCTAAATGTCATCACGTAGCGTGGCGTGGCAGAGGTTGTGGAGTTGTTCAGAAATAGTGAGGAGGAAGAGGCAGTCACCTGCCCCCTAAAGTTGCTGTTCTGTTGGCGCTACGTTCTTCATAAAGACACTGTAGTGTTGGCAGGGCCAAAACACACCTGGAGGCACTGCTTATGAAACTGAGCTTAGCTCAAAAAGTAAACATTGCAGAAGTGCCAAATAACTTGTAGGACCTTTCAGGACCATTATTATTTTGTTTCATCTCATCGTTTGTTGTGATTTTCAATTACAATATAAACCAAAATACAAATGTAGGCACAGGCGGGACAATTCATGGTGGGTCAGTGCTTAGAGAATCTCTTTCATTCTAACCGGCTGCCCAACATAGTTCTGATTGGTGGTTGGTCCTAGTGGCTCAAGCACGTGTGTGTGTGTGCGTGTAAATTACTATTGGAAATGTACTAATTGTCCATCCATAAATTGGTATTGAAGCAGCAGCTGTATCCTTTAAAAAATGAGTAAACTGTATAAAAGCACAACTGAAGGTGTAAAGTATAAATGTGTAAGTGAAAAAGCATATTGTATGAAAAGTCTAAGACACTATTGAAACATAACATAGGGACAGGTTATACAGAGCTGTCTATAAAACAAGCCTGCTAGCACGGAAAAGCAAGTGGATGGAGTCAAAATGAAACCGAAACTGTAAGTAAACAATATGTGTTGCTTTTGATGACAATTGCATTGAACATGTATGAAATAACGAGACATAAATACAAAATGTGCCACACGGACACTTGGATGTGAAGTTTGGCTGTTCAAGTTCAAGTTCAAGTTCAAGTTCATTTATTTATATAGCCCTTTATCACAAGCATGTCTGTCTCAAAGGACTTTACAGAAAATGAGCCAACTAGATCTACCTGAACATCAATCAGAGGAAATTACAGAATACTGGCTGTGTGATTGCTGTGGGGCTGACAGGAGTTGTTTAGCTTTGACTATTGATTGCTTGCTATCATTTGAAAGGGTAGAGTGTCTAGTTTCATATGATACCTGACATGGCGGCATTGAGTGAGTGGATCGTTTTCCAAGCTGCTTCGACCAAATACACTTGGGAGGGTTGTTTTGGTCGTTAGATCCCCGTTTACCCCACCCAAAAATGGCTTAAGGGGTTAAAAAAAAGTGAGCAAAAAAACACACAAAAAAAGCCTGGCCGATTGAATAATTCAATAATCTGAGCCCGAAATAGACCGAATCCTTGGGCCCCGGTTGGGCCCAGGTTAAAAATTACAAACTATCTGTGTGCATGGGTGTTTTTTACATTTTCTTCTTGATGTGAAACAAACTTTCAGTGTTTCGCCCCAAAGTCCCAAATCTCAACTCGTCTCCATTACCGTATTCTGACAACTTGCACTTTTTTATGACACACTTACACACACACACAAACACAACTCAGGCCGAGGTAGCAATCATCTTCACTCCTAATTGTCCCTGATTAATCTATGCAAATTAGGGTTAATAGAGACCTATTGAAAGCATTTGGGGGAGACGACACCTCCTGAAAACAGCTCTATCAATTAACATCAATATTTGTCTTCCTCTTGTTATTCAATTTGCACGTCGTTCTCATGTTAATTGTCACAATTAGCGCTAATTAAGAGGAGAAGCTTGGATGGAGGGAGAGGAGGAGGAAGAGGAAGAGACACTTGATTGGGCTCGTATTGAAAGGTGGGTGTGGATGTGTGCAAAGCAAGCTCTTTAAAGCTCAATACTGTTCTTTTTACCTTTGTGCTCTGTTTTACTGGTGACAGACCAGTATGGGATCACAGTAGTGACAAAGACTTTGAATTATTGAATTTCTTGAAATTAATTATTGAATTCAATAATTGAATTTGTATTGCTTAAATTGAATTATTGAATACAAAATTAGAATTTTGACATGCATACATTCAACTTCTAAACATTCAGTTTCAACTGTCAGAAAGCTTTCAGATTAACTTGTCAATTTCAGTTCTCAAATTCAGATTCAGATATTTCTGTGGCACATCCAGGCCACTCAGCCAAGGCAGTGTAGTCAAGCATCGATATAATGAAACGGCGAGGTCTAAATTGGTCGCATATCTGCCATGGTCACTTCTTCATGCACAGTGGTTGGTCCATCCCAAAGGTTTGGTCCGAGCAAAGCCGGCTCTGCGTCCAAGGTATCCAATTTGGACCTCCCATTTGACTATAGGTCTTTTTAGCCCTTCCCACAATGCTTTGCTTCACCAGTTGTTCCAGTCAATATATGGCCAGGTGACTGCTGTTCTGTTGCACAAAAGAGAAGTACTACTGCTGTACATTAATAATAAAGTGGTTAAAAACAATTAAGTAAGCGTTAATGTTACATTCATCTGACATTTCTAACTCGTCAGTGGAACAACAACTATTTGCATTCTTCACATGGAGCACCGTACCTCAGACCACACACCAATGAATGATTGCAGGAACCAGACACTATCAGTACTCAATACTCTTATCTGTTCTTTTTGATTATTATCCTCTGTCATCCTTCCTCTAGCTGCTAGCGTGAAGGGACTTTGGGCTTGGCTGGGACCGGCAGTGGTAGAGGGAGGAGGGTTGAACTGGGACATGGTGGCTGCAGCCTCAGCCTGACAATCTACAAAAAAGTTGCCAAATCGTTCAAATATATTTGTAGCTAAACAAGTAGCTAAGCAATTATATTTGATTTATTAGCCTATTTGTAATAATTTGTATCTATGGCTCATATGGCTTACCTGCAGTGGACGTGGATGGAGATGGAACACTACGAGCAAAGCCTCTTCCACTAACATCTCTAATTCATTTTATGGTTGTGGTTCTGTTGCCCTTCCAAACTCTTCATGGTTCAAACCCTCATACTGCAAAACCCTCATACTGCTGTCTCCACCACGTTTGCACCCGTTGTCATTTATGCAATTATTCTTAGTAAATCACCGGCGCAAACTTTTAGAATGCACACACAAATTAGTACCCTTTATTTGGGATCTTAGTAACGTTAGATCCGGAACCAAGAGTAGCGCATCGAGTGTCTGTCAGACGGTGGACACGAACACTCCAGCTAAGGAACCACACTGCCTTGCTAGCTTCTCTCATTGACTCAATTCAAACAGCTGCTGACACTGGTTGATGTTACTGTAGCTACCGTTAGCTAGCAAACATCAGCTAACCCCCAGCGAACATAAAGAGCGACCTGTAATTCAACACAGAGAAAATTGTTTCATGCTACTTGTTCCTATTGAAGTGTTATATGCTACTTGTTCCTATTGAAGTGTTTAGCTGAAGAAAGACTGCGTTGTATAGTTGGTCTGACTGATGTGGATGATTTTTTTTTTTACTATTGTAAGTCGCTTTGGACAAAAGCGTCTGCTAAATGATGTAATGTAATGTAAATATGTTCTATTGTATTGAGAGGTAGATGTAGAGAGATGTCTAACATATCCTTGTTTGAACTACTTACTGGAGGTCAGCCACCAACGACAGACTCCCCCCCCACACACACACTGTACCTGCATCATGAGGGGGGGGCAGTGGAGATCAAACCGATGTGAGGCAAAGGGCGGGGGGTCACAATCTTTTGAATCTTAACAATGCGCTGTTATGGGGGGGGGTCGTGTCCCCTTCCGTCTATGACTGTACCCAAATATGCGTGTGTGAGCGAGTGTGTGCATAAGAGCACAGCCCCGCCCCTCGCGCAGAACGAGAGAGAGAGAGAGAGAAAGCGGCAAACAAGATTATGTTTGCGACTTTTTAATTCCTTGCTAAAAAAATGTTGGCCATAAATCTCACTCCATCATTTCTCGAGTACCTACCGATAGCAGAACCCATAACAGAACCGATAACGTTGGATTTTATCAATACTCGTTTTTACAAATTTAGAACCGGGTTTCAGGGGGCATCCCTACTGACAGGGTAGTTTTAAATTGAGGAATACCACTTCAAAATGCCTTTCCTACCAGAGGTTCTTCAGAAGGCTGATCAACTGAGTTGTCTACTAGAGGTTGCCATCTTTCTACTCGGGCCCATGTAACATCTCTCAGACATCTCTCCACCTTCAACGCCGTCCATTGCCAAGCACCTAATTACCTTTCAAACCCCCTAATATTACACTCCATACCTTGACACTCACAGGCAACCACTTTGGGTAATGAATGTAAAATAAATTCATAGTTATGACCTACAAATGGTTGGGGCTGTGCTTTGAAGCAAAGTTTTCATTTGAACTCCACATTTGGTGAAAAAGATACGGATGAAACTTAGTTTGTGTTTTAGAAAAGTGATGTTCGGCTTGAAGGGCAGAAAGACACTAGTTGCTGTCATTGCATGAATCTTTCAATTATTTTGTTGGTGTAGTATATCTGCATCACAGAAGCATCATGAGTATCATATTTATTCTTTCTCCACAGTTTTAGATCTACTGTCTGTGCCACCTCCCTACAGCAGACTACCTATCTGGACTTTGACATGCTTCAATCTTTATTATCCCCAAGGGGCAATGTGTTGTGCAGCCAGCAGTATCAACAGTCAAACACACACCAATCATCACACCAAAAAATAAAATTACATCCTCTAATATACATCTGATTCCAAGTCTTCCCTTACCAATAGTCTTACCTCTCCATACCCCTCCATTACTATGACATAGTACAGTGGTTATGCAGGTTATGCTTTGCTGTTCTCACTGCCTTGTGAAGTTGCTGCTGCCTCTTAACCCCCTTAAAAGGAGATTTCCATCTCCATGGGACTCACCTGATGAATGATGTAAAATGTGTGTCCCTTATTGTTTTAATTCCTGAAATACATATAATAGCATATTTGTAATTCCTTTCCCAATATAAACTGTATTACATTATATTCTGCTTTGTGATGATAAAAACATCCTGCACCAATAAGTTACAAAAATGGAATTGACACAGCTGTAGACATGGTAGAGCTATACATTTTATTTTAATAGTTTTTGAGCAGCACATGCTCTGATTTTAGTCTCCAGTTCCTCCGTGGCCTGTACCAGCCCTGGGATGACACTCTCAGCTATTTGGATTTGATGGTCTTCATCAGGCTCATGCAGAGTGCAGATGTAGTCGTGTTCACCTGGTGGTTGTGGTGTCATAGATTTTCTCCTTTGGCCGTCCAAAAGTTAAATTACATTACATTAACTGCATTTAGCAGACACAAACAAAAGCTGAAAGCTCATTAAGAGCTTAAAAACTCTTCACCCTAAATGTCAATGTTAAGCCCCTTTCACGTCAAACCCTCGCTATGATATTAACGTTAGATGGTATTTTAGACAAACTACAAATGACCACTGCTTTGTTAGATATATAACGTGTGATTTGAAAAGCAGTGAGGTAAATAACTGTTGCTGCTCACTTTCGGAAGGAAATAAATACCTGGCTGTGCAAGTTAGCTTACTTGGCTATTTGCTAGCAGCCGACATGGATAGTCGCAAGATTATGTGACTAAATAGACATAATTTAAGGCACATTTTCCTTTACGAGGAACACACACTATGACGTTTTATATATAACGTTGTACTTGCCGTCAACGAAGTGCTCGCTACACACTCTTGAGTACGTTGTGGGTGACCAAGCAGTCCCATCCGCTCTGTCCCCCCGGATAGCCCCCTGAGCTACAAGGTGTTTTCCATTGGAAACTAATAAAACGTTTTATTTTCTCCAACAAACGCATCCTCCAGTTTTAACAACCTGGTACAGAATATACTTCTCCTCCCTTTCCTACCCACCTGGAAACTCTGAGAATTACTCAATGTTCTCATCGTAAAACAACTATAGTACCGACAGTTCGCCACACTACAGATTGAAATTCGCAAAGCGGAAGTTAGCCCATTGCGACCGGAACAACTGATTGTGGGAAGGGCTAAAATCCACTATATCGATGCTTGACTACGCTGCCTTGGCCGAGTGGCTCGGATGTGCCACCGAAAAATCTTAATCTGAATTTGAGAACTGAAATTGAAAACTGAATCTGAAAGCTTTCTGCCACTGAATATTTAGAAGTTGTATGTATGTAAAATCTTTGTCACTAATCTGATCCCATAGACCACTGGAAGTCTTTAAAATG
>OMOT01025851.1:6794-29056 GCA_900312575.1 Acanthochaenus luetkenii | reverse complement strand
AAGAACATTCAGAAATGTCTTCCAATAGACATTGGCTGTGAGCATTAGAGGTGAGCTAGTTGCATACACTGCTCGAACAAAACATTCATCAGCATTTATTTGGCTACGATCGTCCATTGAGTCAAAAAAGCCTCTGATTCCCGAATGACCAGGAGCTGTTGAGGAGGTGTCTGATGCTGCAGCTGAATCATTTTCACTTGGAATGGAAGCAGAGGAACTCTTGTCTGGGGTTGCTTGTTTTGAGCCCTGAGGAAACGTTGGCCACTTAAGTAAATGCTGCTGCTTTGTGGCATTCTTAACATAGGTCTTTGCACAGTATTAGCAAATGTACACAGCCTTTCCTTCTACATTGGCTGGGGTGAAATGTCTCCACTCGTCAGATAGTGCATGTGGCATTGTTCTGTAGAATAAGATGAGAAAAAAGCTTGTAAAAAACACTAATGCACAGATATGTAAAGTAAGCTAAACAATTGGAATAGTCTTTAAAAAGATTTGACAATTGATAGATAAATGAATAGAAATAGGCTAGATTAATAGATGAAAAGAAAACTGGCTAGCTAGAAATCATGTAAAAATATCATAAAAACGTACCTGACTGGATGTAGTCCCTGGGCCCAAATGTTGCTTCATTGTAGTGGGGGATTTAGGTTTCAGTTTCCTTATCGGCAGACAACCGATAAAGAAGCCAAAACCTAAACCCCCGCACTCATCGGTATTAGACACTGAAGCAGGATGTAAACATTGTACTGATTGTGGCATTCACAACAATCCCAAAAGAACACTTTGCAAACGACTTATGAGGTAGGACATACATTCAACGTGTTTATTAGACCACAAGGACACATACAATGTATTTTTGGGGAGAAAATTGCATTTTAATTAACAAAAAAAAGTAGGCTAACCGTTGCAACCCAAAAAAAAGTCACAATTTCAAAAAAATCCCGAGCTTAACTTCCCATGGTAAATTTCTGGAAATTTTTTGGAAATGTACAGGAAATTATCCGCCCCTTTGCAACCCTATTTAAATATAGATTCATATACTGCACATAGCAGAATTACTGTAATTTTTAGCAAATTTGATTGTGTAATAGTCATAATTATCATAGGAAATCAGCTAATTGTATCACAAATGTATACAGCATTGAAAATTGGCTTTCGATGCATTGTACTGAATAACAGTTTCAACTCTTTGTAACTGTTGATAATTTATTAGTTGATCATTTCTAAATCAACAAAGAAAACAGTCAAGTGAAATAAATGTGTACAGTGTTGGCTTACTGATGTTGAATAATTGTCCACCTTTGAAGTAATAAGATGAGTAGATGCTACTATGCCTTGGTTAGATTTGTGAAAGCAATGCGGTGAGAAATGGAAGATATATTGTAGAGATATTCAAAAAGGGGCCTATTTAATCAACAAATACAAATGATGTACAGGTTAAGTTGGACAGTATTTTTTCAATATTTATTCACTGGAAGACATGAAAGACATCAAATGAAGGCAAGAGGATGTTCCAGGAAGGGAGTCTAACCTGCCAAAATCAAACAGGAAATAAGTCACTGGAGCTGGTTCATGCAGCGTTACCTAATCACATCCCAAAAAATTATGTTATTTTGTTCCAATATAAATGAAAAACAATATCAAACCCTATTTCTAGGGTTGCCACATTGATCAAATGACATTACCTAGTAGGGGGGTCGGGGGGTCTGGTCTGCTGTGTGTGTAGTATGGTATATGATGTAGTATGTATATTATGTAGTTAGTATATGATGTATGTATGACATAGTATATGATGTAGTATGATGATGTATATGTAGTATGTACAATATATGATTATGTGGTATGTAGATATACTGATATATGATGGTATGTAAGTCGCTTTGGATGAAGCTGTCTGCTAAATGTCGTAATGTAATGCAATGCAATGTCTGCTTCCCTGTAACAACTTTAAAATGTTCAGTTTTGGTGACATTTGAGATATTTAGCCAAATCTTAGTTTATCCCCAGTGGTATACTGTAGGGGAAACCGGGTTTGGTACTGTGGTTCCTTCCAACAGCTTTATGTTCACCTGTATAATAATTAAATCTTCTATAATTTTGCAACACATTCTATGCACAACCACACTGACACTGTATTGTGTCAGTGTGGTTGTGTTTTGCTAGCACATGCTTTATTGTAATGGCTTGACACAATTGAGGTTGGTTGTAACTAGCAGCCTAAGTGATGGCAATGACAATGCTGTCACTGTTATTAAATCAGATCTGACAAAAGTTGTTCAGATATTGTTTATAAAAATTGTACTGAACACTTAGGGTAGTGCTGCTCCATGTTCTGTGCGATGCCTGGGCCCACAGTGTGATTAGATAACATTAAAGTTAACATTAAAACCACAGACAGGAACATTGCCATTTCCATGATTACTGAAGCATTGTTTAGTTGTTCAGTATTAGCATCAATGACAGATTGTACACAATATAAATAGCAATAATGTTACAAACAGCACATTTTCTGCAATAGTTCAAAATAGTATGTTGCATTTCCAGTGTACAATGACATTATAATGACATTACCAAATAGATAACTACAATCCTGTTTTTCAGATTATATTCCAAACATGAAATAAAAACAGACAAGCATAATCTCACTTGTCTCACACATTGCTGGATAAGCTTTAGGTGATGTGTGTGGCACCAGCTAGTCTTCTGGACATGTTTTAACTATTGACGCTTCCTGAAGCATGTTGCTTACTGTCACATTTTCCTCCATGGGCAACAGAAAATATCCTGCAGCACATTGCAGTTCACCTTGTATTGATTCTCTACCGCACTGTCAAGCCACATACATTTGGCTTCCCGTTCAGAGGAGGGCTTGAAGAGACCCTTTTAAATCTCAGTCCGACTCCCACCACCCTCCTACTTGTGACTGTAACATAGCAACAGCCAGTGGCGTCGCCAGGGGCTTTCTTTCGGGGCTTAAAGCTCTATGTGATTATTTATTTGTGGTAAAACATTAATTTGTAATTGCTATTAGTGTTGGAGTTGGCCTTTCCAAGCTCCAACGAAACCATCAAAGTAACATGAGACCCAGCCAAGTAAAAGTGAAATTCTACAATTTGCTCCAAGCTTAGTACGTGTTAGTAACAATATATTTAAACAGTAACACTTTTTAATCGGAGATGTGTAAAACTGCTCAACACTCGATAGAGTGTTAACATGAGGTTACATATAGGTTTAACTCTTGAATGTATTGAGATTAGCCCCAAATATTTTTTGACCACGAAACATATGTCAAGTTTTATATTGTTAAAAATGTCTGTGGCTTCTCACCATCCATGTTCCATTATGAGGGCTGTCTGCAGAGATCTGGCCAGCACAAGAGTGAGGGGTAAATTCTATTTAGTAGTCAGAGCAGGCCGGTTATTTTACGTGAGCCAGCTTTAAAATCCGGCTTTGGGTGCATAGAGGTACATGCAAGGATACAAATTGAACTAGCCTGTCTACGCTTTGTATGTGTGTGTATGTGGTAGGGGGCTCTGTCAATCACTGTCATGTAGTTTGAGTTGAACTAAAGGAATACATTATGGATGATTTCAATGGGTTGGTCCTGGGTCTAGGTCAGACGTAAGATAGAACCAGGAAACACAATGTCAGGAAAAAACAAGACAGGATATATGAATATTCTTCACGTTTTCAAAAGAGGAAGAAAGGTAGGATATATAATGTTATAGGTTTGGTTAAACGAGTGATTGATTATCCATATCTGGATAAACTAATTCTTCCCAAATACAATGTTGTTGATTACAGAAACTCAAGCCATTTTTATCCAACCGAGCACAGGAGGAGCAACAAAACACACACAAAATCCTGGGAAACAAGATCATAACAAAAGGGAATGGAAAATGTACGGAACTAATATTAAGCCCACTCGAAAACCAAATAAAGGAACATACAGGGTGAAAACAAACACTCAAAGTCCACTGAGAGATGAGAAGCAATCCGTGATGGGTGGTTTTCTAAATCCCACCATGGGTGCCCGCACATATCATCCAAAGGGGACAAACAGCTAAACCAAACAAAATAGAATCCCATGGAGTTGAAATAAAAGTGAAAAACAAGAGTTAGTGCTGGGTTTTGTCTGAGCTCCATACTAGAGAAAATCAAAAGCCCATAATAGGTTTGAGAGCAGATTACACACTATTATATGTTTTTCCATAAAAAGATTACAAACCGCCCATGTAGCCAGCCACGGGTGGGCCTGGGTGGGCCACAGTCACCCAAATCTCTCAACCCTGCATTATATGTTCATCTATGGTTGGTCAATCTGGTAAATGGTTGGACTACTAACCTTCAAACGTGTCAATCAAAGTTTTACAATGATCAGAGGGAGACACGTCATTCTAAGGTAGATAATTTAAAGGAATTATGCAACCCCCGAACACATTTGGTAGCCGAACCGATCAGGTATTAACACCTGACCAAAATGAGAGAGAGAAATGACAGAGACATTGGATTATGAGGACATGAGTACATTATTATGTGGGAGATAAACAGCGTTGGGTCTGCAATGTGCAAATGATTATAACCTTGTATCTGCCTATACCGCATGCTTCATTTAGAGTGCTTTAGTTTTGGCCACCGAAATAATAATGTTATCCTGATGGTAAATATATAGAGATATATGATCATTTAATCAGCCACAGTCGCAACACACTCGCAATTTCTAAAATGTCCTTTTTCATTCATTCATTGTCATTGCTCCATGACAACAAAATAGCATACTACTTCATGGCACAAGCGCAACAGTATGATTTGTTCAGTTCGTTCAGCAGTTCAGTTGATAGTGTATGGGTTAATAGCTCAGTTGCTGTCGGACTGAAATAACCGCACTGACACATATTGGTCAAAAGATACAGTACAAATGTGAGTGATTTGTTTGTTCAGGGCGGTTAGCAGTTCACTTCATGATTCTGTATATCACTGTTTGCACCTTTTTACGAAGGTGAATCAAATGAACCTGTCCTGAATCAAATCACTACCATCGGAATTCGTTGAAAGAATTGGTCTTCCTACCAATATTAGGTACACTGATCGAGTAACACATAATCACTCTAATTAACACAATACTTAGTTAATGTCAAATGTTTGTATTACTTACATGTTCACTCAATTACTGGAAAGAGATGGCTGAAACAGCTGGGAAATGAACAACTGTGTGTTTTAATTGATCGCGCAACATCAAGCACACAGTCCACCTCAAACTGTAAGTATGTGTTCCTTGTTCTCATGTTCTTGAATAGTTAGTTATCATTGGTGATGGAAGATACGTGAACAATTTGTTCGTGGTGAACGACTCTTCATAAGGAATCGGGAGTCAGGACTCACTCTGGCGAAAGAGTCATTTGTTCAAGGCTCCACAGCACCACTCAATGCATGTTTCTGGAAACTTTGAGACAGCTACAGTAGCTATCGTTAGCTAATTCCCAATGAAGTGGCTGGACAGCTAACTAACATTACCAGTGTCATTGCATATTACCGACCTCAATTTTCAGTTTTAACACATTATAACAGTTAAAATATGTAATAATTTGCTGGGTTCTAACTATAGTTAGAATTTTGAAAGATTAAAAAAATTGGTATGCATTTGTGTATGATTGCACATGCGTATGCGTGTGTGTGAAAGACTGAACAGTAGGCCTATATATTTTTACAGATGAAGAGATGGGTAGCATTAAATAATGATAGCGTCGTTAGTCATTTCTCATTTACCTTTCAGTGTATTTGATTCTCTACATGCTGCCATGGAAACAAAGGCAACATGCTCAGCAAGAAAATGTCACTGTCAGAAGAAATGATAGACGGTTGTCTGTGTGCATCATGGGAGTACAAATAGATCATGTTGTTCATAATTTAGTAATATGACCCACATATACACTGGTTTTGCATACTGTATATTAGGATGTTGCATTACTTAATATGAAATTGGCATACTGCCATCCTAATTAAGATAGCTTCAACCTGCTCTGTGTAGATCATGGAATGAGATATGTGATTAATATTTTACATTCTCAGGATATATCTGAAGTATTGCAATGGATTTTACATACACAGATACGATTTAGATCAGTGACAGCTACATCCAAGACAGAGCATCAGAGATCATGGGTGCCAACCTTCGGATGGAAGCCTGTGTCAAGTGGTTTTGGCTGGAGTGGCTTGAGGTGGCATGGTCGTCACCCCTTTTTAACCAGTCCCTCAGAGGAACAGCAGCCCCGGATTCCCTGCTCATTCATTGGAGCTAATAAATACAATTGGTTTCTGGTGTGCTGACTCATGAACAAAATAATTAAATGAATGGTAATTCACATAGGCTATTATGTGACAACATACTCCATACATATAGGACATCCCAGCTTTTGTGCACATAGCAAATAACACCAAAGCTAGAAAATGATGTAATTGCTTCTATACAATATCTGTTCTTTGCTAAGTGTTGTGAGTGTTTCTACCTTTCATCACTTTGTATTTTTACAATTCATCGCTGCCTCAGTGTTACCGTATATCTTTATAGTCTAGGGAGAAGGCTTGGGTCAGAGAGGTTAACATAATACTCAAGGCACAGAGAAGGCTGTTTTATCAAGCTTTGTTTTTGCAGAATCCCTGGGCCGGCCATTAACAGTAAAAGTCCCTGACTTCTTCCCTGACTCATTCCATTGTTGAAACGTACGTGAGAGGTGGCGTGCTGTAGGGGCATTATGAGCTAATGACACCAGGCGAGTACAATAATTATCAAGGACAGAAAACAACGCTACTGTATGTCCATACGGGTGCCCCGATATTGTAGTTCGAGAGCAACGTAATTTTGTATTTTATTATTATTGTTATAATTTGTTGTAATACTTGTTTTACAATTATTAATATTGATTTTTACATTTTAAAGATTGAATTGTGCGCTTTGCCTCATTGACTAAAGTGAAACAGTTTTAGTAGCAAGTGTAGGGCCTACAGCAGCCAAACACATTAGTTTGCTAGCAAATCGTTTCTATAACTAGGCTATAGCTTAGGCTAATAGCTGGCTTGTTTGCTTGCTAACGTTACCTACCGTACTTTGCTTTTCAGTAGCCTGTTTTGCAAATTATTTTTTGTGATGGCTAGCTTGTTTGCTTGTTACCTTTGTTTTCCGGGTCCGGCTTGAGATATGTTTACCTTGCCTTGTTTTGATTTCACTGATTAGCACACCTTCAACCAGAGAGGAGGATCTAATCAGTGAAATAACCTGGTGCAGTCTTTGGTTAGAATGAAAACCTGCATACTTTCGGCACTAAATGGCACATGATTGCCTATCCCTGAGCTAAGAGAATTTAGTTACTTACAGTTGCAATACTTATAACCTATAAGAAAACATGTATAGCATTTACTTAAAAGACAGTTGTGTTTTTACTGTTACTAATATGTGAACACTTCAATAATTCATCTTTCTAAAGATTGTAATGGTTGCTACAGCGAAGGCATGATGATCCTTACTGTTGAGAGAGACTCCTGCTGTTAAAGTTGCTGTTGAAATTATCAATCCACAAATATTTTCCCTGGTGCTTTCAATTATGTTAAACTTTAATTTTGAAGGAACCAATGGTGCAGCGCTAGATTTACTGTGCTACTCACCACACTCAAAGGATGTCACTGACAAAGCCGATTGATAAATAGTCCAACCACTGACTTTCTGTACTGGATTTTAACTTAAATTGAATTTCAAGCTCCAATGAGACATCAGTGTTAGCAGGGAAAATGTTGTTGTCAAAAGCAGAAAGACATTTTGGCTTTTCCCCTCTTTACCTTGGCCATTTCCCAAACATCCTCATTCATCATTAATTCAAATACACCTTGAAGAAAGGGACATGTCCCCTAATATTATAGTCCTGAACTGGTACATTCTAAAAAAGGATGGTATTCAACTTACAAGAAAGTAAGATTCCTTGTACTCACAGTCCAAAATCGGCATATTGAAATAAGCATATACTGTATATGTGATTGCTTATTCATAGATGGAAGTGTCAAGCTTTATCTAGGTCATGAGTATGGCTACTTCAGCAGCATTAGAACTTCTAGATTATCCAAACTGCTTTGCAGTGCAGAGGTTAATTTGTAAAAAACTAACCAAAAAAACCCATCCTATTTCTTTGCAGCAGCAAACGTTTACATTTTAACAGTTTTGACAGTTTTTTACCGATACCTTTGAACAATTTTCCCAAGTGTGTTATTTAAATACAAATATTTTATTCAGCAAGAAGACGGAGGATTAACATCTGCTTATGACAGTAAGCACTTTAAAGATTTTGCAGAGCATATCACTTTACAAGTTTACATTGAAGCACTTTTGGTCCCCCATGTCTTTGGCCTCCTATGTAGGCATATTATTCATAAATGTTATTAACATTGCACAGTCCAAACATATCTACCAATGCCAATGTGAATCTTCTGCATAATCAAAAGGAAAGAATCTCGTATCTGATGCTCAGGCCATTTCCCTTTTTATTAATATAACCAAAATAGCTTTCCAACAATTCTAATGGGCAGCTCTAATGTTCTAAATGGGTAACTAGGATTCTCATGGATGAGTGCAATTATTCTTAGGGGTTAATGTTAGACTCATGAAAAGCTCCACAGTAATTGATAAATGGGTGTACAGCAGAGACGTATTCAGGGTTACTGGGCTGCAATATGCCTAGAGGAGCTCTTTCACTGAATTATTAAAGGCTGCTCTTTCCCAATTTCTTTAGATGGGGCAGTGGCTTCACTCAGGTCCAAAAATGTAACAATAAAGTAACCAAAAGATATATGGTGTTTTGTAATTAATATTTGTTGGATACCATTCTACAATTAGTTTATTTACAAATTAATATGCACCATTGCATTATTAGTTATATTTTTTAAGGAAGAGTACATGTACAGTCACGGAAAAGGAATATCAGTAATCAAATTGTTTTGATGACCAATTCATTTTAATTTAAAAGAAGTTGGGCAATACTTCTGATATTGTATTAGATTGTTTTAACAAATGCTCAGATTTTCTCACCATAAATGACACACAATTAATATTTTTCCATTGCTGTCTCAATTGAATATTTTCAGAATCGGATTTGAAAGCAGCCCTCATCTGGTTTTCATATATGACCAACGGACTTGTGTCTTTGTGGTCAGATGCAATTATTTTTGTAAGGAAGTTATTGTGTCTTATTTCATAGCAAAGCTTTACTAAAGGGGGAGAAAAGTATTCAAAAGGGAAATATTGTGTGATGTCTTCTTGATGAATTTTTTTGGATATTCAGTTACTTTGATGGAAGAGATAAAAATTCAAAATCTAAATATTAGTGTATGCACATTTTACATACACCAGTATACACCACATGTCTTTATGTATTTATTCAGTTGTCTTATGTGAATTGTGGGGCACTTCTGATCAATGTTGTGAACAGCTGAGATCTTTTGCACATGCATGCCATATCAGCATTCCTCTCTTGCTCAGGACATGGACCCAGAAATCTGCTGAACTATTTGATATGATCAGAAAATTGGATGTGGTCTGTAGGCTTACTTGAGCAAATGCATCTTTAAAAAAAGTCTCAAACACATAATGGTGACCCTGAATATTTCAGTAATACATATCTGATGGCTTGAAATGCAGTCTCACTTTTTAAAAGGAAAAAAATTAAAATAAAGTTGCAATATGAAATTAAGAATTGGCAATGATAGCCATGGGAATAATTTGGTCAAAAAATGCAATTACAAGTTTTTATTTAAAAATGGCTGGGGAAAGACGGTGATGTTTGATATTTTCTTCCCCCATCTCTAAACTGTTTGTAATTCTGTTCATTTCAGAAACAACCAGTGCCACAGAGACTGGCTTCTTTTGCAGAATTTGTTTATGATTGTTGCCTGCCAATAATAACAACATGCTAATGATTACAGTATATATGGAATTGTACAATAGCAAGATTCCTGCTTCAAGATATACTTTTTTAAAGTGTTGTGTATTTGACTTTCTGTAATCAGTTTGATGCAACAAATGGTTTCTATAATAAATTGATATGGTCGTACATTCTACACACATCCTCACCATAGTTATCATGTTTGATACTTAATTCCAATGTAGACAAAGACTAGATAAGTGGTATGGTTACCTAAGCTTGAATTGAAAAAACTAAAGATTAGCACTTTAGATTATGGTAAACAAATTACATGGTAATAACTATGTCATTACATACAAGGTAATGGTGTGCAAAGCTATGTAACAATGTTTACTAGCTAACCTAGTGATTTCCATTACAACAGCAATTGCATGCAGTGCACTGTGCCTATGTCATATGACTTGTTCTGATCGGTTTGAGCATTTAGCGTAATGCAAGGCAGCAACGCTCCCTTTAAAATTACTCTTAGGGAGACGGATTCGTGTGATCAACTTACAAGACTGGTCTGGCTTGCAAGGCTATACTTAAGCTATTTAAGACTAAATATTATGCATTTTATTACATAAACTGAATTAATCTAATGCATATTTTAAGTGTAACTAAACATAATAGAAAGCTTTAAGAAATAATATTTCACTTTCTTGCACCAGCTTTCTCATAGACATTATATATATGAGGCCTTGCATTTTTTTTAGACGAAAAGTCCATTTGAATTTAACCTGGTGTACCTATTTCATAGTCAGGCAAAAATGACTGCATTGGACTTCAACTGAGCACATCATACAGCTTTCACCTCAAAGCTAAAATCGATCGGAGGAGCACCCAGGGGTTGGATGGGAAGTGTGAGGGTGTTAGGGTAAGTGTCCCTCTTGGCCCTTGACGTCTTTCTGTGATGATGACCCAGGCACACTGTAACCCTCCATCCCTGCTGCTTCAGTGGGGGGGGTCAAGATTTATGTGGCTACTGTGAAACTGAGGTCATGCTATCTCCCTCTAGCAGCTGCTTCCTGTCTCAACTTGCAATTCTCAACCCTCATGAGGGAATTAAAAATAGGGAGGACAAAATTGATGTCCACACATTACATTCCTTTGAATAACCACATAAATACAAAGATTCCATGTGCATTTTGTGCCTGTGCTGGTCATATTTATGTAACACTTTACAAATGTGTGATCATCAATGTCTGCCATGTTGGATTTTCAACTACCGGTATATAGAATTTCTTGAAAAACAGTTTTACCCCTAAAGCTGTTTTTCATACGATTGTGACCGTCGTTTGTGTTGACTTTAAGTAAAATCAAGTAAAATCTTGATTATCATCCTGTCAGACTGTACAAATTGAAGCCATTCCATGTCATATTGTGCGACTGGTTGAACGACAGCCATGCTGCACAGCCGTGCTCAAAGTTCAAATTAGCAAAGAAACAGTTTATATTTCTTCTTCCCAGGTAGATGTTTTATTCATTTTATTTTATTTTAACCCATTTAGAACTGTCAAAAACACATGGCTTTATTAAAAGTTGATGCATACATTTAAGTAATGGTATAGGGACATCCAATTTCTCCCAACTGCGTGTGATCCTGTGTGGGATGGTCACAACCATCTGTTCAAAATTCTCCTACTGAGCTCCCTTTCTCTGGAACCAGCTTCCTCTTACAATTAAGGAGGCTAGTTCTGTGGAACTCTTCAAATCCAGACTCAAAACATATTTATTCTCACCGTCATATGACAAACCTTAGCACGGTCTGTCTCGGGACCGACACAGTCTCCCTTCTACTTCAGCTGAAATAGTATTCACATAGAAATCGGCCGTTGGGAGCCCAGCGTAGGGCCGCCTCCTTGTTGCTACACGTCTAATCATTCTTTTCTGTCATCTGTATGAGTGTGTGTGTGGCTGATCATGTCTGTCTTGAGTGTACAGGTCTTGCTTAGCCTGGCTATGTGAGTGTCCGTGGCTGCTTGTCATTCTCTTTCTCAGACACCGTCGCAGTGTTCCTACTACGCAGTGGACGTGGGTGCTGCCCCGGCACTTACAGTCACCCGCTCCTGAACCTTGCCCAAAATATGGCCAATCATTTCTGATCTTGCTATTGTCTCAGCAGGCTGAGCTAGGCTAATGGGACCGCTGATGCAACCCACTCAGCAGTTCAGAATCCAACAATCAGTGGTGAATTTATAAATGGTGGATGGTTGGCCACCACTGACTTGGGGTGTCATGACCATAAGCATAAAAACAATGTTGAGAGTTAAAAATTAAATATGCAATATAGTTTGGTTTAAATCTATTGTATGTACCCAAGGTTCATCAAATTAGTTTGAATATGGACAAAAAGTATGTATTACATGCAGGAGGTGAAAAATAGACTATGGACTGGACTGTGAAATATCTGGAAAAATTGTAATGTCAAACACCTGTCACACACCCACAGAGGAGGTTTTGTCATACTATTTGTCATACAATGATGAAAAAAAAGTAAAAAGTAAGAAACTCATATTGTGAAAGGTATATTTTTCACTGTATACCTTGGGGTCCTTGGTGTGCCGATTGATACTGATAGGAGTTTCAGCTCTGCTGCAAAGGTTGGATGTTGTTTGGTCCTGCCTGGGCCCCTGGCTCTGGCGGGGCGTCTTCTGGACAAATTCTTTAATAGCCGTCTTTCTTTTCATTGTATATCTAGACTGTTCCCTAACATATCAAAACAAGACTTGACTGTGGGTAGAGAGCGCACGTCAATGGACACCACTAGTTCAGATATACTGTAGAGGGAAAGAAGCTTGGTTTTTTTTTTTGTGGCTGGGGAAAATAACAACTAGTAAGGTCCTCAGAATGCATCAAAGGAAGTACTAGGTATTTACCAGGTAAACACAAGGTAATACATGGGACTCATAAAAAGTTAACAAGTAGCTATAGCTGTAACTAAGTAGGTAAATACATTTAATGGCATAATCCCTCTTCTATATTACCCATCAATTCAAGGAGCTATCTTGTAGGTACTGAAGGTTTATATTAGCAATTGTCACGGCCCCTGGTTCTTTCCTAGTGTCTCCTGTATTTCCAGCAACCCCCTGTCTGCCGCTCTGTGTGTGTGTGTGTGTGTGTGTGTGTGTGTGTGTCTGTGTGTGTGTGTGTGTGGGCATGGCTTCCTCCTGCTCTCCCGGCTTCCTGATCACCTGCAGTCTATCAGCTAATCAACCTACACACCTGCCATCAATCTAATCAACTACAGTAAATAAACCCCGGTCCTTCACCCACTCAACGCCAGTTCGTCACCTCAACTACAGTGGTGGTACGTGGTCTCGGTCAATCCAGATTCTTCCATGTGTAAAGTAATCGTCTCTAAGTCTCATCGTGCCTTTCCCTGTGTTCTAGGATAACAACTCTGTCGTCTCTGCCAGCCTGTTCGCCTGCCAGTTCCAGCCCTCCTGCCTGCCTACCTCTCCACCCCGATGACTTTCCAGCCGGCCACGCTCACGCCCTGTCCTCGCCCTCTGTTCAGCCCAGACAGAACCACCTTCATTATTCCACCTTCCCTTCCCTACGACATTGGACATTATTCTGCATCTCCACCTGCATACCCCTTGCAATAATTCCTCTTGGTATTATACTCTACTCTCAGAGTCTGTGTCCTGCATTTGAGTCCACCCTTCCCTAAAACACAACAGCAATAGCCCAAGTTGAATTGTGTACTTTCTAAATATTAAGACAATACTTTTTTCTTACACATGGAAAGGATTTATTAAACTTGCTTGGATTGTACAATACCGTGTTGCTTGTTCCCATGGAATTACCAGGTTCCTACCATCTTCTTATTAATTCATTAATTTTCCTTTTCTATTCCATTAAGACAAACATCTACCATATATTCTGCAGTAGTATTGAGTAAAACATTCCAATTTACTAACTGAAACTGGACCGTAAAATGAAACATTGTTTGTTCCTATGGTATTACTAGGTTCTTATACAGTGCATTCAGAAAGTATTCAGACCCCTTCACATTTCCACATTTTGTTAAATTATAGTTATTCTAAAATTGATTTAAATTAAACATTTCCTAATCAATCTACACACAATACCCCATAATGACAAAGTGATAACAGGTTTTGCTAATTTATGAAAAATCAAACTGAAATATTGCATTTACACAAGTATTCATAGCCTTTCCTATGACATTGGATCTGGGCATGGGTACCAAAAATCTTTATGACTCCATCAATCTTAAATGGAAGAAGTTTGGAACCACCAGGACTCTAACTAGAGCTGGCCGCCCGGCCAAACTGAGCAATTAGGGGAGAGGGGTCTTAGTCAGGGAGGTGACCAAGAACCTGATGGTCACTCTGACAGAGCTCCAGAGTTCCTCTGTGGAGATTGTTGAACCATCCAGAAGGACAACCTTTATGGTAGAGTGACCAGACGGAAGCCACTGCTCAGTAAAAGGCCAAAAGGCACCTAAATGACTCTCAGACCATGAGAAACAAGATTCTCATCTCTAGGGTGAAGCATGGTGCTGGCAGCATCATACTGTGGGGATATTTTTCAGCGGCAGGAACTGGGAGATAAGTCAGCATCGAGGGACATATATTAATATCATATTTGCATATATCATGTCCATTTCAGATACAGTCATGAAAATGTATGCATCTCCTGATGTGAAACAAGTTGGTAATGGGCACAGAATAAATTATTACGTTTTGGTCAAAATCCGACATGTGGAACTGGCGTATCTTGACAATTGCATAGCATTGGCGGAGGTATACAAGTGCCATCTACAATTAAGACTTATTTCAGTTTCTGTAGTTTTGTGACACATTTTTGTATGTATGAAATACATCTTCAAATCCTAAATGGGATATTAAAGATTCTAGTTGTACATTGGAAATGGTAATGTAAAACCAGTGACGTGCGGTGAGGTTCATGGTTGGTGAGGCACTGACTCCTTTAGAGTCAGATTTACGGGTATATAAGCGTATCTGCAAACATTATATTGGCGATATGCAGAGATACGGCAACAGGCACGGGCCAATTGCATGTATAAACCCAGTTTGTGATGGATTGCACATTCAGAGGTAAAGCTCGGCTCGTTGCTGCCGCACCTCGCATTTCACCCCTGTATTTGAACAGGAAATGGAAATATGCAAATTCAGCGATTTTGACTATAAAAATGTTCGAAATTAGTCATATATAAAGATCAGTGGACAAATATTAATATTCATTTTATGTTATCATTATTATTATTTTTACTTGTCATGATGACAGGTGAGGCTCTGCCTCACCTGCCTCCCCTGACCGCACGTCCCTGTGTAAAACAATTCAATAGATTCTGTTATGTCTAACCAACATTTGAAACTCAATTAGGGAACTGCTATTTAAAAGAAAGATACCTGTACATTTCTCCATTTAAGCATGCATTAACATTTTGCCCCCAATTAAACCTAAATGTAGAAAATATAATATATTTTTTATCATCTGTATTGATCATTGTCCCCTCTGTAATGCGGATAATGCTGTGTGTAATACCCAATGGTGGAACATAAATGCCATAAATCCTTTTAGAGAATCTTAATTTGATGTAGTAATTGCCATGTCACGGCATTGATGGCTGGTGTTTAATGTTGTGTTTACATTGTCTTTACAAACCCCTCCCCATAGTTGATATTTGCCTCTATCCATAGGGGACTTTATGTACATGTACCAATGGAAAATGGCTGCTCCAAAAAGAGCTGACCCATTTCCCACATTTAGCCCCTAAGCAACTGTTTTTGGAACAACATGAAAGAGGGATGTTTAGCCAACAGGGTTGCTCTGTTAAGCCTCAATTGAACACTTTTTTTTAATCGCACCTTGGTTCTGTGCCCTTTTTGTCTCTCACAACCCATCTAGACAGCAAAACGACACAGAACCTTTCATAGCCAAATATTTTTGATACTTTTTATACAATTGGGTTACGTCATTCAGGATTCTGATGAATCTCATACATTCTAAAACCAATGAATTGTATTCATGGATTTCGCTTTGAACCAAACCAGACATGGTGGAATGGGGTGTTAAAAAATGGACAAAATGTTGCAAGCTGTGTTACAAGAAGCTCAGCCTATATAAGTGTTGTTGTTTTTCTTTGTGTGTCTGTGCAAGAATGTAGTGAGAATAATCGCGAGAGAAACGGATAGATCTTGTGTTCTCACAGATTTATGGACACGTTTAAAATGTGAATCACTTGTCTCTGTGTGAATGTGAGGAATGTGTTTGTACTGAGTGTGAACTTAATTAAGGGTGCAGTTTTCCTGAGACAAATAATACAAATACTGAATGATGGGAGCCTTGACAACCTTCTCAAGACATTCAGCATTCAAAAGTTATTTCATTGTAGCATACCAAAACAAGGAATTAGCCAAAGAAAGTGCCACAATATGCATTGCCAATTTAAGTAATCTTTCACAGTGACTATCAGGTGGTGAGCAAGACTGTATAACATGTACCTGAACAGTGGTAAATAAAGCCTTACAATAGAAATATAGGATAGTTCTTGGAATACAATTTTGTTTAATTTGTTAAATTGTTATAAATATATAAAACGACCTGCTGGTTTGAGTTTTACACTTTTGTCTGTAAGTTGTACGTGACTTTCCTCTCTGGTTGAAGGAGAAAGTCACAGAATGATAATAAAAGGGTTGGTACCAGAAATAATAAGTGTCACCAGTATATGCTTATATAACCCCACAGCTGTTTACATTCTATTTATGTATTTATTTTTATTGGTTGATTTATATTCCTTTTATGTGCTTCTATTCCACTTGTCTTTCCCCCTGCTGAATCATATAACCATTGCTGCTGCAATGATGATCAATAAAGTTTTGTCTTATCCAATGTCAATCAGAAAGAAGCTTAGACTTCACCAAATGCCACTCTGATGTATCTACAGATGCAATGACTGTGATTACAAGTAGGGTGGATTGGGATCTGAAATAAAAGGCAAAAACAGAACAATGAGTTAGAATGCCTACTCTTTTTTATTTAGACTCATCAAATGCACGTTTAGGAGCCATTTACATTTTTCAATAAAAATGTATGTCTAAATATCAAGTTTGTAGAATTACACTTTAGCAGTCGCAGAATTTGAGTTAATATAATTTCAATCAGGAGAGAGTTACAGATTCAAAAAGCTTTACTGATTCAAACATTGACTCCATTTGAAGCTATTGTCAGATGATTTAGAGAAGAACCACATAAATGGGCAAAAAAACAGCCTTGATGCAGGTGGTGGTGGGGGTGAGAGTGGGTTGCAGATCAGCAATGGCAACTGGAATGACTACAAGGAAACAGCTGATTGAGGTAATGAAGAGTTGTGATTGGTTCCCATGTGGGTGTGAGAGAAGGTACGGAAATGCTTAAGCTTATCTGAATGGATGATGCAAACTGAAGGGGTGCTGCCTTCTTGAGCGATAAACTGATTGGATAATAAGTAGCAAATGAAAGGGTAGAAGGATAATCTGAATGAAGTAGAACCAAAGAGGTGTAGCCTTAACCGATTAGGCGGGAAGTTGTAAATGAAAAGGTAGAGGGGATGGATTAGTGAATAAAGTAGTCTTCCTGGCGTGACACGGTCACCGTCCATCACCAGCAATTCGGACAGGTGCCTCTAACAAGCTGGAGGATGCCAAAGAGAAATTGTATGAATAAATATTGTTTATTATGGATTCCCAAAAAGCCTCCATAATTTTACTGTTTTTTACTGACCAAACTGTCCTTGCAGCAGCTCAGGTTGTAGCATTTACTGGATCCACCAGATTGAGACCTAATGAGCCCTCTCTGCAGGGGCAATACACAGATGGAGCCAATATATGTACCCACACAAAGACACATGAGTTCTCTGGCACTGACATGTGCCCACCCACCCACAAACATACTTTAAATTTCACACACACACACAGGCAAAGCAGCTAGAGAGAGCATTGTTAACAAACGTTTGTTGTGACGAAATGTCAACTGCCCAAAAAAAATTAGTTTTCCTTCCAGTGTAGACTAATGTGTCTAACTTGTGTGTAACGTCCTTATAGAATCTATGGACGCTTGTGGTTTGAGATCCGAAGATCAAAAACAAGAGTGACCTCCGTTCATTATGAGGCAACTAGGTAGGTGACTTTCAGTAGGCTACTTTCATTCTTTGAAATCCTGTGAAATGTTTTTACCATTAGAAACTGTGCCAAAATTAGTTTCCCCTAAGATATCTGTTTCCCCAGGCAGTATCTTCACCTCGATTTCACGCCAGGGAAGAAAATCAAATAATTAAACATTTTGTGGATTGTTTTCCAAGTGCTGGCTTTTCAAATGGTAAAACATTTGAAAAAAACATTTCATGGGTTTACAAAGAATGAAAGTAGCCCACTGAAAGTTACATTCCTAGTTGTCTCATAATGAGCAGCTATACATTAGTCTACTTGTCACACATTTCCCCCATGATAATTAAATTGTGCAGTTGCAAAACAACAACACACACCAAGGACACATGACACTGCCAGGGAAACATGATTTATGGAATATACGTTTTGGTACAACACAGGTAGTGTTGACCTATCTTGACTTAGACTAGCTTTGTCAATTGTGTAGGGATAAAGACATCCAACTAAACCAATATTTTCGTAATATCCCATTTTGGATTAATTCACTAAGTTAGACATAACGTAGTGTGGCACACTCGGGGGTAAAAGGAGAGTCCACAGGGCCGGCAATAACAAAGATAATGTCCACAAAGAGAATTCATGAATAATGATACCATCATTATGTCAGCTGTTAGAAGGTGTCATAACAGTCAGTGTCACTCTGTTTACAGACTGAATATTTCCAAATAAATGCCTTCCTGTCAATTGCTATTTTCACTCAAAAACTTGCGCTAGAATTAGCAATGAAGATGTTTTAATGAGGATCACATCTCTGTCTGCATAAAAACAAGTTATCCTTATTAGTGATGTGACGTGAATCCCATTTATGCATCTTTTTATCACTGCATTATCAATTAATGTACACGCCTTTTTATTGTGTTGATCATCATTTGGTATACTCAAAACTTTGCTTTTTGGCTATCTCTATGAGGTTCTCTATGTTCTCTAAGTGGGTGCTTGTGCATGTACCTATGCTAACAAGATTTTTCTGGCAGTGTTGGTAGCAGTAACATTCTCTTACAAGGCTAACGCCACCCATTCATTGCACAGCATGGCATGTCTGGGGTGAATGACACACAAAGCAAGCTTTTCTTGACTGCACTGCACTGACAAAAAACACTGCTGACAGAAAGTTTCTAGAGCTTACAGAAACTGATATCCGCTTTTTTTAAGCATCCCTTGACATGGGTTAATCCAGAAGCAAGAAAGAGCAGACATCAAGTTAGTGCAGATGCCCCAACATGTGTGATAGCAGTATTTCAAGAAGAGCTATAAGATGGTTTTATGTGGTTTTATATTAATTGCAGTCAATTCATGCAAAATTACTTTTTGATTGTACAATAATGTGCATCAGCATTTACATACTCTTTAAGGACAAACATATTATAAAACTTTACTTAAATGTCCATGCCATGTTAAACTAGAGTCTGCCTTATTATTTAATTGATTAAATCTGGTACACAGTCTAGTTGTGGAATCTCTCAAATATCTGACTGAGGAGCTCAAATGACAAATGTATGCAATAAATGACTGCACTGGCCCCTTCTTGATTTTGCAATATAGAGAAAGGTAAAAAATAGACTCAGTCGCAAGAGAGAAAGTAATGAGTAATGTAAAACATCAAACCAATTGTGAGCAATGTTGTTGACACTAATATGTTTTCATCAGTGATGCTATGAATGCATTTTGGTTTGCTAGCCTTAGGTTTTGTTCATGCTTTTATGCATTTCTGGTGAGTTTTGTACAGTGGCATGTACCTTTCAAGGGAGAAAATGCAGTATACTTGCATTAAGTAACTTTTAAATAACAAATAGGACCCTCCCAAAGTAGCTTCTTTGTTTAGCAAAATAGTTTCATTTCCATTTTCATGTTTGACTATGTTTCTATATCAGATAAACAAGCACTCAATCAGTATTGATATTTCTGGTTCATGTCACTCGATATATACAGTACAAAATAGTTAGCATTGGTATTCAGTCATTTACATTTCCACTTTCATCTACACTGTTCTATCAAAAGGAGCAAGATTAAAACGGGGAAACCAAATAATGTGGGGGTGGGAGTGTGGGTGGTCAAATATGAGCTCTTGAGCATTAAGGGGCTATATTCATCTTAAGTTGATCTATATTGTCATGATGGTGCCACACAAGTGCCTACCTATGTTAGCACATCCTGATGTTTTGTGATTGTTTTCATCTTGGTTAATTGAATCTACATTTTTGATCACTATGTACATGTATTGCACCTGCGTTTCATTGACTAAGCAACATTTTGCTGACCTTTACAGATGCACTATAGAAATAATCAAGACGAGCCAACAAAAAGTGTTTACATATAGTGACTAGACCACCTTAACTGAAATTTTGAGGTGAGGGAGAGTGAAAACACAATTGAAGAGAAGGAGACACAAACTGTGCTTGTTCATCATCATGGGCAATGTGCGATCACTTGTAGAAGAAACAAAAAGGAAAATACAAGCATGTGGAGAGGGTGAAATAATAGTTCCTGAAAAATCAACATGCTGCTATCAGATTGCATAATTTGGATTTACACATTGTTAGCCCTGTTTTGCCACTGCTCTGAATATGAAAGAGTATGCTGTTTGTCTACTATGAAAATTTAATTCACCTCTTGGGCTATTCATTTTCAAGTTCAACTAGACAGACACGATATCTACAGGCTGATGGTGAGTGGGCGAGTTCCTTTTTATTCAGGCATATCATCACATGTATGGCAGTAGCTGGCTAGATCCTGCAGCATACAATCAAATCAGTGATTAGAAACACTTTGAAAAGAACATTCATAGTGCATGAAGTAAAAATCTGAGTGGGAGTTTGACTGGGAGCATTACCGTACATTACCTTGGGGATTATTTACCACTGCATTCTGCTTCAAAAACATTAAATACTGGATAAAATAAGCCTTCACAAGTCTTACCATACATTTGAACTGATTACTTTTATGCAGACATTTAAAGAAACAGTAACAGCATATCCTAGTAAACCATACATCCAAATTACAGACCTCTGAGGGTATGAACATTCTGGGGGCCTACCCTGTTCCAAATGTAAATGTGTCTCACAGATTAGTAACATTTGGGAGACCAAACTAGTCTGCTTTCAGAAATTACCGACATTTAACTAAGAAATTACACATTCTATTTACAAATAGTTACTTGTCATTAACATAAATGACCAGTTACTTCAAATACTTTTTAAATTTCTATTTAATTACACAGTAATTAACCCGTAATGTGTGTGCCATATTGTAAAGTGCTACCTATAATTATTATTAAGATCTCTCTTTATGCAATATGAGTACATGAACAGCTTTCCACATTTTGAGAATTATCCTACACCTGAAATAATAGGTAGATTGAATATATGCGCTATGTGCGTCATAAAGTGGCAGCGAAATTAATAAGAACATTATCTTAGATTAAGCTATCCTCTTCATTTGAATTCTCCAAGTCAATAGTAATACATACATTAAAAATGTCAGATGATGTAAAAGGGCACTCCTCTAAACTTTGGCTGGGTTTGTGCAAGAGTTAATAATTGAGTTCATGTAATATTCTTTTGTTTTTCCTCACAGTGGAGATACATTTATTTCTATGCTGCCTGAAGGCAAGCCAGTGAGACAGGTTTCCTGAGCCAGTGTCTAGCCAGTGTCCAATATTTATTTCAAACAGCATTCATTTCAAAATACTACTCATCACCTACAAAGCTATAAACAACCTGGTCCCTCCCTTCCTCTCTGACCTCCTCCACCACCTTGCCACTACCCGATGCCTCAGATCTGCAAATGCAAACCTGCTCAAAAACACCAGGACCTGCTGCCCCCTCCCTCTGGAACGCCCTCCCCAGCCACATACGGAAAGCCAACACCCTGCCATCCTTCAAACAGGCCTTCAAAACTCATCTCTTCAAACTTGCATTCACCACTTAAACCTTCTTCCCCTCCTCCCTCCATTTTCATTAAATTGACAACTATCTTATTTTATATTTTTATGTTCTGTTTTTATATTATTATATTATTATTGATAAAGAAAAATATTCTGTTTGGTTTTTACTCTGTAAAGCATATATATATATATATATATATAAATTGGATGTATTATTATTATTATTTCTTGATTAAAACA
>OMOT01025842.1:13002-24534 GCA_900312575.1 Acanthochaenus luetkenii | reverse complement strand
TCAACCAATCAGGTGACGCCCAATTCAACTTTCGGTGGTTCCGTGAGGCGTAAATAATTACGCCCTTCGGCACTCAGACAAAGGCTGCCAGCAATGTTTTTTCATCAGTCATCCCACTTTTCTATTAGAATATATCATTTATGTGAATATACAAATTTAATTTCATACACATAAAGACCACAATTGTACAAATTATGGATTTATTGGAATAGTTTTTTCCTACTTGGGCCGGCCGGTAGGGCGGCGCCCTAGCGCCCCTAATGGACGACACGCCACTGCTAGAAACCTAAAACTCCAGTCTAGAAACCTAAAACCCCAGTCTAGAAACCTCAAACTCCAGTCTAGAAACCTCAAACTCCAGTCTAGAAACCTCAAACTCCAGTCTAGAAACCTAAAACCCCAGTCTAGAAACCTCAAACTCCAGTCTAGAAACCTCAAACTCCAGTCTAGAAACCTAAAACCCGTCTAGAAACCTCAAACTCCAGTCTAGAAACCTCAAACTCCAGTCTAGAAACCTCAAACTCCAGTCTAGAAACCTCAAACTCCAGTCTAGAAACCTCAAACTCCAGTCTAGAAACCTCAAACTCCAGTCTAGAAACCTAAAACCCCAGTCTAGAAACCTCAAACTCCAGTCTAGAAACCTAAAACTCCAGTATAGCCTAGCATAACAAAATGAAGTTAAAGGGACTGGAATCTGGTCTATTTTGACTCTCTCACGTGACAGGTCACCAAAACTCTGTCCAATAAACGAGCTACGACTGTGAGGATTCATGTTATTATTATTATACTCTCCTGAAGGAGACAAACATTTTGACTGAATGGATGTTGAAGCCACGGGACGACGGAGCGTGAGATGGGCCGGAGAATCGGAGCAGCAGGAGCGGTGTTGCTCTCTCTTTACCGCACCGTTGTGATGAAAACAGAGCTGAGCCAGAAGGCAAAGCTCTCGACCTACCAGTCAATCTTTGTTCCTACTCTCACCTTTGGCCATGAAGGGTCATACCCAAAGAACGAGATCGTGGATACAAGCGGCCGAGATGAGTTTCCTCAGGAGGGAGGCTGGCATCTCCCTCAGGGACGAGGTGAGAAGCTCAGTCATCCCTGAGAGACTCGGAGTAGAGACGCTGCTCCTTTGCGTCGAAAGGAGCCAGTTGAGGTGGTTCGGGCATCTTGTAAGGACGCCACCTGGTGGCCTCCCTAAGGAGGTTTTCCAGGCATATCCAGCTGGGAGGAGACCACGGGGCAGACCGAGGACTAGGTGAGGGATTATATCTCCACGCTGGTCTGGGAACGCCTTAGGATCCCCCAGTCAGAGCTGGTTAGTGTGGCCAGGGAAGGTTTGGGGCCCCCTGCTGGTGCTGCTACCTCCGAGACCCGACTTCGGATAAGTGGTTGAAGATGGATGGATGGTAGAATTGATTGGTTGATTAAAGCTGCCCGTTGAATAATAAATGGTTAAATGTATAAAAGGGTTTCCTGAATTAACTTTAGATCTGGATGCAAAAGTTGCTCTTCCTCAAATTTTGTGATTTTAATTCCTTTTCTTACACACCGCTTTCTCCGTTCGGAAAATGTTGACCGCTGCTTTGCATCTTCGTCCTGGAAGAGCCAATACAGGTAGAAAGCTACAATAAAGTCATCAAACCATCACATCAATACTAATCTTTAAAAAAAAGGACAAACAGGAGGCAGAGGTATAAAGTTGTAGCAATTTTAATTTCCGGTCATTAATTTTATGAAGTACAAGAAAAGCCTTTCACAGCACGAGACAGAGAAAGAGCATAATAACACATACGAGATGACAGATGGAGTTTGTTTCGCCTCCATGTCACTGAAAGAAAAACAAAACAGGAAAAAATAAAACAATTATTTAGTTTTTCCATAGTAGTAAAAAAAAAAACTATAATGATGTACAATATACATATAAAACACAGAATTACAATACAGAAACAGAACAATATCTCATGTCCCCCCACCCCCTAAATGATCCCCGAAGCCAACGGCAGTACGGACACGGTTGAACAAATATAAGTACTGTACACAGACAAGTCATCATGTCGCCACTGAAACTAGAACTTTCTCAGGAGAGTGGCGGCAAACTACCATCTTAAATCTAAGGCCGCAATCCGCCTTTTTATGTTTGTCGAGTGCCTCAATTACGGGCATATGAAGTAACCCACTTGGATTGAGACTAGCTGATGGAAAAAGGGTTTCCAGCTGCTGCACTAGGCAACTCTGGCGATCCCAAGAGGCAGCGGGAGATAACCGTTTCAATTTCAGAACTGAATTAGTCAGAAATCATTGTAACATGACGTCAGTAAACTTCGCACTCCTCCAACATATGTCTGGTGGAGGTGGCGAAAAAGTCCAGCCATCGTTGGCGAGTCCAGCTTTCTCTGGACGCTCACTCGCTGCGGTTTTGGAGCAAAATTACTCAGATTCCAGATTGGGCTTTGAGCAGTGTTGAGGGTAATTTATACTTCTGCATCGAAGCTATGCTGTAGCTTACATGCACCTCGATGCAAGACGTAGCAACTGTGATTGGCCCGCTTCACATTTCCTCCTACTTCTATTCGGTTGATGTCTGCCGATAGTGAAGACAACATGGAGCAGATCGATGAGACTAGCTGAGGTGGTTTGCAAATATGCTAATCAGTACAACACCTCATATCCAAATGATGAAGACTACCAGATGTCATGCCTTTGTGGCGAGAAATATCCCAGAGCACGAGTTTCAGAGAATGTAAACACTAGTACTTCTGTTATTACTTCTATGCTAACAAAAGCACGACACTGCCATCTAGTGTATTGGTGGTCTACTGCAGAATCACAAACGCAGCGCTATAAATGCTCGCATCGCTGTAGACGCCTACGCCATAGCTACGATGTAGCTTCGACGCAGAAGTATAATTGACCCTTTACTAAGGACACTGCTGTCTGATGGGACTTCAGCTAGCTCTCTGCTCTCCTTGCCAACCCATTCCACTTTCTAACCATTAAGAAGGCCGTGTGTGTGTGTAGGGGTTAATGGCTGTGACATGTGACTTGTGTTGGTGTGTGTGTACGTACGAGTACAGGTTATGTGTGCAAGTATGTGCGACAGCATTTACGTGTTACATGTTTCATGCGTTTATGAGCAATGTTGTATGCATCTGTATGCAAGAGTTGTCAAGTAAGAATGCTTAGTCTGTGTGTGTATTCATGTGGACATGGGGGATATTAAAGCTCTATGTGATAACTTGGCACGTCAGCGGCTACTCTGGTCAGAATTCGCAACTGCACTCTGTTGATTTTACTGCCGTCGCACTTTTAATGACATCAGACAACAAACGTGTGAAAACAAGCGGAATAGTAACAACCATATTTTTAAATAATTTATGTACCTTATAAAATACAGTTGCAGTAGAGCTCGCTCACGTTAGTGTTAGCATCTACTAACACGGTACCCAGATGTTACTTACGCATCACTTCCCATGCAACACTACTCCAACTCCAACACTAACAGCAATTAAAAGTGAACGTTTTACCACATAGAGCTTTAACATCAACATGATGTAAAGTGATGCTTCTATCAAAGGACACTGAAGTGGCCTCGGTGTATTTTCCGGGGGAAAGTGTTCGTTCTTCTGACCAGGTGTAATGGTGGTGATGGAGGGTGGATGTAACCTAGATAGACACCAACTTCATCTTTCCATTGTTACAGCACCCTTTCACAAACAATTAAAGCGGCCATTTTGCGACCCTCCTCGTGAGCGTTCAGGTAGACGCATCAGCTTCAAATTGCAGCCATGTGTTAATCATTTTCTGGCGGCAGAGTTCAATTTAAATACATCAGGGTCGCAAAATGGCACAAGCACAAGTTAGCTATACTGTTTTTTACAGTAGTAGAAATCTATCAAAAGGAGGGTAAAATCATTTATGTTTTGACAGAAATAGGCTCTTTTGGATCAGATCTTGCCTGCGTTCTATCAGCGGTCATAACAAGCTCTAAATGGCCAAGGCATTTGAATATGATGAGCATTTACATATTACAATTTCATTTATTTCAATGTCTTATTTTATTCTAATTAGCAGTTATTATTTACACTAAAACGTGTCATTTTAACGTTTGTTTCTTACTGTCAAATTATTTTATTTTCAAACTGCAATACTGCGATGCGGTGGGAACGCAGTAAATAAATCATTGCATGAGCCTTGTGAGGCTCCGTAGAGAAGCTGCCAGGCTTCCAGCTTATTTCACGCATGCGCTCTGTCATTTCGTATGACATGTCGTGTTCATAGAGTAACGCCCGTTTCCCCTGACCATCAAAATGGAGGGCAGAAAAAGCTGTCTGTGAACCAGCTTGTCTTGGAAACATGCATGCACATCACTGCCACCAGCGAGCTGATTGGCTCTTCCCTCGCCCGGTTAGCTCAGCGACACTCAAAGTACTTTGTCAAATATGAGCGATACGTTACGTTCTGTACCGTTTTCTCTGAGGATGTTTGAAGAACAAAAGGAATATAATTGCAAAAGGACGTCTTAAGTGCTTAGAGCATTGTGTGAGGGAAATGGAGGGAACAGCAGAGCAAAGACAGAGAGTTTGACCGTGTCCAGGTAGAGGAGCTGGAGAACCCAGCAGGTAGAGGAGCTGGAGAACCCAGCAGGTAGAGGAGCAGGAGAACCCAGCAGGTAGCGGAGCAGGAGAACCCAGCAGGTAGAGGAGCAGGAGAACCCAGCAGGTAGAGGAGCAGGAGAACCCAGCAGGTAGAGGAGCAGGGGGATGAACTTTGTGTACAGATAAGGTAGGGACGTGTGCACACTTTTTTGAGTATTTTGTATTAAGTTTCATAGCTGCTACGGTTCGTCTTGGTCCGGCGAGGCCTGTCTGTGGTATTATGTGGTACCGCTGTGATCACTTTGCTAGTGTAGTGTGTGTGTGTGTGTGTGGGCGTTGATGACCGGGGGGTTTATTTGTTTCCGTTTTTTTTCTTTTTTTTTCTAAATTGTTTATAAAGTTTTTGGTTTTTATAAGAAATCTTAGAAAAAACTGCAACCGTGAGAGGAGATTGTAGCACTTCTGTCCTGGTTTAGACAGACATTACATCTAACAACATCCTCTCCCCCAGCGTATTTGGTTGTCGAACATGTTGCACAACACAAGTTCCAATATTTCCAACACCACAGAAATACTGTGATTTGTCTCTAGAAATCTACAGTCAAAATAACTTTTGGAGACATTTGAGAAACTCTTACATGCGTGTGTGAAACAGAGGTGAAAATGTGACCAAGTTCAATCAAAACACGTCAAAGTCTCAAAATCCATTTCAAATGAAAGGTGAAGATGTCCGTCCACGAAACCACCCTGAAATCCTCAGAGTACAGAACGGAGTCTGCTCTAGGTATATCCACGTCAATGGGAAACACATGACCTGTATCTTGTGTTCACAGTATCTAAAGCTCAGGGTCTGATGAGTCAAAATGAGCGGGAAAAATACAAAATCTGAAGGAGAAAAATCATAAAAATGCAAAGAAAAAACAATTCCTACGGGGGATCCTGCTCTGCTCTCTGGGTAAACAGATTTAGCTGCCAATTGAAATCAAGTGATCACATACACTTACCAGGCAGTGGTAGATGTTCCCATTAAATCGACTGTGAATAAGTGGAGGTATTTCGTTTGTGTTAAGGGGAATACCATCCTCGTTCACCAGACTGACCCCCAGGACCGTGGTCATACGCATTTACACGCAGACTGGTGTGAGCGAAGCAAAGATATTACTCACATGTTTCTAATAAACCCCTGAAACCACCCCCACCCCCACATGTGCAGCTAAAGTAACATTATGTTACTTACAACAGCAGCTGCTTCAACAGTATATTGACTGGTAGAGGGTGTGTTAAGACAATATTGTAGCCGTTTGTTTTCTTACTAAGACTTTGTCAAGCTATACGTTTGCGGCATTAGTCACTTTTATACATAAATTAGTTATTCCTAGGTGTACTACTATGAGCCATTTACACCTTCATACAGTATATACTGTATATATATTTATATAAATATGTGTGTACAGTCATAAAAACTGTAGATAACCAATATACATTAAAAAAAAAAAAAGTCCTGGATTGGGATTTAACAGGGAAGATGTCCAAGCTGCCTGAGTGGAATTGGTAAACTGCCATGTTGGTTATTGATCCATTTAAATCACTTGATTTATTTTGCGCATCGTTCATCACCACACTACAACCACACACATCTGAAATATGTGTGGTATCTTGGCATGTCAAGAATATTAAAGCCCATTAATCAGTATCATGTTAATGAGGAATTAGGTTCTTTGCATATTCCTCTGAGACAGTAATCTGTCACATACATGCAGACACGTATCTGTATGTATGTGGACTCTGGATTCTCTTCATAAAGTAAAAGCCGTTCTAGAAATTTAAGCAAAGCCACAATCACATTTTCACCTTTGTGTTTACACCCTGGGGAGTTTCTGAACAAAGACAAAAACATTTGGGATGGACTGTATTTGAGGAGGCAGTAATGTCTGGAGCTGTGTGTGGGTGGAGGAGAGGTGGCGATGTTGGGATTTCCTCTCTGCTGGTGACTTGACTGTGGATTCAGACAATCTCATCCAGCTGCTCTAGGTCTGCATGCCAAATAACAAAACACACAGTGAATAATAATAACTACACGCAAACACTGAAAATCAATAACATTAGCACAACATATCAACAGAAAGAACATGTATGAAGTGCATCAAATATGTTCAATTGAGTAGCAAATCAGTCACAGAAAATGGCTATACACTGCTCATTTCTTAGTAAGTGTAGTGTCTGAAATTAACTTTTTGACTAGAATATTCTTTACTGCCCAAAACATGTACTATACATTTTTAATAAAAATATGTCACCCAACCTGTTTTCAGTGCTATTTTGTGTATAGAATCAGGCACTGTGTGTAAATTTTAAATTTGCTCCCTCACTTCCACAATGGATCATGTTTGTAATTCATTATGAAGTGCAACAGAATTCAAATTACAAGAGAGCATTTTGAAGCACTAGTTTGCTTTGATTGGCTTACGGTCAGAGAGTGACAAAGCCAGCAACTCAGCAGGGACACAGTTTGAAAACAGGCAAAGACCGTAAAACATCTGAGATCTGAGCTGTAAGTAGTTAGACAAAGATTAAATTACATTCAAAACCAGGCAACCAGGCTAAACTAGGATGAGTACTAGACTGACCTCTGCACTCTGCCTCTGCATCTTGTGTACAGAGCAGGATCCTGAGTCTTCCTCCCCTGGCCCCTCGCCTTCTGACACGTACTCCCGCTTCCCTGTGATGCTGCCCCCGGCGTGCAGGAGTCGTCCTGCGCATCAGAGTTGGGAATAATAAAACAAGGCAAGGTAAACATAGCTCAAGCCGGACCCCATGCAGCCAGTGGGGAACAATGTGTTTCAGAAATGTAAACGCAGGGTTAGTTCGTTTTTTCTTACGTCATTAGACCTTAAATCCACTTGGCCTTCCAGGTCCTACGCTACTAACACCGTTTCCCTTTAGTCAACAAGGCTATGTCAAAGTGCACAATTCAATAATCAAAATGAAACCACCAATGTTGCTCTAGAACTACAATATAGGGGCACCTGTATGGACGTACATTAGCGCCGTTTTCTGTCTTACATAATTATTGCACTCGCCTGGTGTCGCTACCTTATACTGCCCCCTACTGCACGGCACCTCTCACGCATGTTGGAATGAGTGAGTCAGTGAGTCAGGGGGGGAGTAAGGGAGTCAGGGAGTAAAGGCACTGGCAGCTCCAGGGAGGGGATTGGGTGTACTTGAGCTCACCCTAGAGGAGTCATAGCAGGTCCATAGCACCCCCTGAAATATTGTAATTATTTGAACAGCCAAACCAATGTTCAGAGTATAAAAGGGCCGCTAAACAATGGTTGGTTACCTGCTACAGTGGTACAGTCAGTCCAAATTTAGCAGCGACTGGCCAGTGGCTGATGGTCATTTCCCACCCTAATGGGAAGTGGTAATTGTAATGACCGAGCCATAATCCTTCCCGCTAACACCCAAGCAAGGTTTCTACATAAGCCCTAACCCTAGATTATAGGGAGGTCAAACGGAAGGCTAGTTAGGAAGCCACATCTAGCATAGCTAGCTTGTGCATGTAAATGTAAAGATGTGCATGATTAACAATTGAACAATGAAGTGCATTTCTGACACTTTAGATTTTTTTTTTGCATTGCAACTTAGAATGGGAGTATGTCATTTCTGCGATCCTGTGTGTTGCCTACCAGGGTGTTGAGGCACAGCGAACTTGTGGTAGAGTCGGCTGCTGGTGATGGTCTGGCTGGGGTCTGGCACTGAGTGGTAACCTGCAACAGACACACCAAAGAGACGCTGCTGTAACACCGGGACCTTGATACTTTGTGGTTTGTGACGGGTTCTACAGTGCTACCGTTGTTGGGTTCAATGAGAAATGCTAAGAATGCTAACAGGATACTTCCATGTCAGTTGATGACCTACCATGAGGTTGCTGTTGTGGCAGCGGTGGTGGTCGTTGTTGCTGTTGTTGGCCAACACCGCTAGGCCCCGGCTGCTCCTCACTGTCAATGTTACCCGTGGCAATGGAGCTCCCTGACACTCCAGGCACTGGAAGAACAGAACAAGGAAGAAGAGATGCAAATGCCCTTGATGCATTAACCATGTCATTATCGGATGTCCACCTCCATGTTAGTCTGTCTCTGCAGAAGTGGCCATTAGGTGATGATATGTGCACTGAAACGCAACTGTGCCTCGCACCTCACCGCATCACCTTCCAAACCTTAATCACAGTCAAGAACACCCTCTCAAGTATTACTGCTATAGAGGACTTTGAGGTGACCCTCTGTGCAGGTCAACAGTGGCTGAGAGCCGACTGCATCTCTAAATATAACCTTTGGCCATCTCAACAGAATTCAATAGATATGGTTCATTTCTGTGCTGTTGTTGACTGGAATCAGATCATTTTGCCACTGATAAATCGGAATTCTTCTGTGTTTAGACAATGTCAGATTGTTAGCTAGCTAACCACAGTATCTGGTCAGCTAACCATCACTATCTTGTTGTGAAGACATCTAATTTGCACACTTGCTACCTTATCTAGTAGAAGCTAGTGTTAGTAGTGGCAAGTAGTCACATGTTAGCATTAACATTGGTTGCTTTGCTAAATTAGCCTGCTGCCCAAGTTGTTGCTTGGGAAGAGTCAGCTCAATTAACTTGAACAGACAGTTGGTCTTTGGCTTTGCTTACTAGCTAACTAAGCTTTACAGAAGGTTCCCACAGTCCTTTAAAATCATTGAAAGTTAGTGAAAAATAAATTAGGGCCTTAAACAATTTGGAAAATGAATGGATGTCCTTGAAAGTACTACATTTTGTATTAAAAGATAGCACCAAAATTAATCCCGATTTGCCTCAGCTCTCCGTCCAAGGATCAACACTTCAAATCCTTAGGAAAACCCTGCGAGGGAGGTTTGCAGTTTTAAAATGAAGGATTTCCTGATGTCTTGACAAGATCATGAGTAAAACACGAGGCCTCAATGATATCTAATTTTGACCAATGTCATGTTTTACCCCAAAATATGCAAACATTTAGAGTCCTTGAAGACATTGAAAGTAATTGAAAAGTTGAATTTGGAGTCCAAGTGAGTGTGGGAATCCTGATTACAGTAGGGATTAGAGCTAAAGACTAGATAGTTTTCTGTGTCACAGTAACCTACATTTGGAAACAAATCTACCATATCAGACTATTCACTTGTAGTTATGTTACACACACACACCACAACAATCTTTTTCAAGCATCTCTCCTTTTCTCTTCTTTCTTTACCCCCCAAGGACCTCCATGATGGCACCAGCTGTGGTTGCTAGATGCAAAGCCTTTATAGTTGTACATGTTTACTTACAGTGCGAGTTGTTGTTGTTGGTCCCTGGCTGCTGCTCTCCGGGAGAGTAGACCATCATCCCTCCGTTTCCGTTCCCATTAGTGGATGGCACCGATGCCAGCAGGCCTGAAACACATGCACACATTGATGTCATGCCCACTTCTATTGCTTTCTTTTCTAATCCATTACACACAGCCAAAAACCTGTCCCATATCACAGGTCAGTTAGTGGTAGACCTGCTTCAACTTCTCACGTCTATTGTACTGTGTTCTAGTTGTTAAATAAGATGCTTAATGACATGCGTAATGAGCACAAGGCCCTATTGTCGGCAGGAAAGATAAATGTCTGCAGTGTTTTATTAGCCTATCATTTGTCTTGGCTATTATAAAATATAAAATCTACCCTTATTGTATGTGAAAGCCCTCATGTTCTGCCCCTGGTGGTTAGTTTTCAAACTGTTGTTCATAATGCTAAACAACCTAAAGTGTAACCTACTTCCAAAATGCCTTATTAAGATCATGTCCCGCTTATGGTCCTATAACCATCTACTGTAAACTATTATTTAATATTACATGTTCATGGACTTCTTCCTTCCAGTTAACTTTTTTCCTCCCCCCCCCCTCATAACTAAATAGCTAAACTGTTCCCGTCCGCCACATTGCTGCTAGTGTTCACATTGTTTTACTCTATTCAACTCTTACCCAGTCCTCTGTATCGGCTAAGTTGCTGGTAGATCTGCTTCATCCTCTCGATGTTGAGCCGGCTGGCCTCGGCATGGTGCACCATGGGCTTGGGGTAGTGGACGCCGATTATGCACTTGGCAGCCGCCTGCACGGACTCTGGAGCGTTCCACGGGTCGTAGATGAACTTAGCAGGGAAACCTCGGAGGACAGGTAAGTATCGTCTGGAAGCACAGGGAGAGATTAGATAATGCCCTCTTGCATCAATAGAGGAAGGTTACGGAACGAATGAGGGGCGGACGTGATGCAGGGACGCAAAGGGTTATTCTTCACTTCAGGTTATGAGAAATTGTTTCCAATATTTGACGTATTGGACATAATAACAACGTGCAGTATTTGAAACAGAAATAGTTTAAATATTTCCAAACACTTGCTAGACTAATATTTCAAATAATACTGGTTGACATTCAGATTTTAATATTCTCTATGGCAGCATATTTCCAATGCAGCAAAATCTTTCATTTAAAAAAACTCATCACCAACTCATCACCATGTATGCATACATCTGAATGTCGAAATGACATGGTCAACGTTTCAGGTTTGTTTTTACTTTGGTTGGGAACATTATGTCTATGTACTGTATATTAACTATATCATATATCAAAAGCATCATTGCATTACAGATTAACTTCACCGTTTTCTTCATACAGCCCATGTACAGTATGTAATTGCACTTCATGCTTACAAACACTATGGAAAATGGTTGTTATGAAATGGATGCTATAAACAATGACAACACTGCATGGTAAATGATAGAAAACGAAACATGCGGCCATGTGGACTGGCGGATGGCATCACAGTTTCTACGGAGATTGCCCCGCCGCTAGAGAGATCACTGCTGATTGGTTGATGTTGCTAGGAGACTGCTACTGTAACACCCGG
>OMOT01025840.1:0-16259 GCA_900312575.1 Acanthochaenus luetkenii | reverse complement strand
AGCAATCTGAGGAAAGCCCTGCCGGTGGGATGTAGAGAGAGAGAGAGAGAGAGAGAGAGAGAGAGAGATGGATTGTTCTGCTGTGTGTAGTGTGCTAACAGGATCTAGATTGGGGAGACTCCCCCCAGAGCCAGCAGGATTCACAGAGACATCCACAGCTATACGGCAGAGAAAGGGATTTAGCAATGCATTACAGCAGAAATAGGAATACATTTTTAATTCCTCAAGAGATGCAGGGATTCATATTTGTATTGCATATGCATCTTTGTGGTGTGTGTGTGTGTGTGAGTGTGTGTGTGTGAGATAGAGTATGAGTGTGTGAGATACTGTGCGTGTGTGTGTGAGAGAGAGAGAGACTTTGCACTTGCCTGTGTGTGTGTCAAGTGCTTTGACTGACACAAGCTGAGCTATATGTCATGGTGGAAGTACATCAGTGGGATGTCAGGGAACGAGCTACTAGAATGAAAACAGGATGAGCAGCCATCCATAATGGATGCTGCCATGCCACTTATCTTATTAGCTGAACCCTTGCTTTAATAGTCACCCTAAATAACACGCATACAATTTGTATTTTTTGTTGGATGAAGAGGAAAAGCATCTTTCCATGAGAAGTCAGACGCATAATAAAGTGCGTCATCCCTATTTCATGGCTAGCTGCGCCGCTGTCTACTATTATTGACTTGTCTCCGGCCGGATGTGGCGAGTGTCATGAGTTGTCTTGAGCAATGTGTCGTCCCCCCCCCCCAAAAAAGATAATTTATTCAAACGTCATAGGAGGCGACATTACATTACATTACATTACATGATGTACACGTGGCGCGATGAAGCATTCTCAATAATCCAGCTGAATTCCACGAAGCTATTCCTCGAGGAGTTCACACTGCGATATTGTGAGTTGCAAGAGGCATCTGGGTACCTACTGACCGCTTAACTGCCCGCTCTCGTCAATAACTCTTTAAAAGGATCAATTAAGGGCGATCAGTGGCGAGAAAGCCGCCGGGGCCGAGGTGCCATATTGAGCTGTTTGTGTGTGATGATGTCACACGCAGCTTTTTCCACACAAAAGAAAGAGCCTCACCCCTCCGGACATTTGACTTCATTAAAGGGGTGTCCTCCTCAAGCTGGAGCAATAAACTCAGCAATAAGCTGCATCCCTCTTATCTGTCTTGTCTTTGCCTCGAGAGGCGGGAGTCCTCGCAGTGTCCAGCCAGCCGTCTCATTGAAGATGCTCTGACTGAAACATCTTGCCATCAAAATCGATTTAGATAGCGACCTATTTTTTCCATTGTTGCTCCATTTTTTTTCTCCATTCATCGTGAAATGTCCGTTTACACATTTTACAACCTGATTGATCGCATGCTGCTGTTTTCAGTTCATTGTGTTCTTTTATTCCCGCTATGGCTGTGTAGCAGGGAGAGTTCACTTCGCCCTCTCTGCTCTACTTGTAGCAGGCACCGTGATAAATGCAGTTGTCATGACACTCGTGGCAGCCAATAAGCTCATTTGGAACCCGAGAATGTGTTTCATCACAGCCAATGACAGGCAGGCCAGTCCTCAGCTGGTTGACCTTTCACCTTCTAACCTTTCTTCCACATGCTGATTATTAATCCTACTTACAGTGCACTTCCTGTGTCCCTCCATCTCAAATTAACCTGTTTCTTCTTCTCTCTCCTGCCCCCCTCTGTCCTTCTCTGCCCCTCTCCTTTCATGCCCCTTCCTTTAATTCCCTATTACTCTCCCTGTTGCAGCAAAATTGTTTCGGTGAAAATTATTGACGATGAGGAGTATGAGAAAAACAAGAACTTCTTCCTGCAACTGGCCGAGCCTCGCATGGTAGACATGAGTCTGCAGAAAGGTGCAGTACTGAACGTATTCCTCTCTATCACTCTGTCTTTCTCTCGCTCTCCCACGTTCTCTCAATGTCTTTCTCTCGCTCTCCCACGTTCTCTCAATGTCTTTCTCTCGCTCTCCCACGTTCTCTCAATGTCTTTCTCTCGCTCTCCCACGTTCTCTCAATGTCTTTATCTCGCTCTCACACGTTCTCTCAATGTCTTTCTCTCGCTGCCTGTAGCCTCCCTCTTTCCCCAGGCCCTTCTCTCACCCTCTATTTCTTTACTGTCCCTTCCCTTCCCATCACCTGAACTTGCACTCCCCTGTATCTGCTCCATGGCATGGTAATGTCTGCTGAAAGAAGCCAACAGGCATTTTCTTAAGATTCGCGCACCGTTATCCGATGCAGTGTTATTCAACCCTGCTCAAGGCCGGGGGATGGGAGAAGCTCACAGGCTGGTGCGAAGGGTGCAGAATCTCCAAACGCTACAGCTCATTATGTTGACGTTATTGGGGCTGGCAGCGTTGTCGGAGTAGCGCAGGCTCCTTGTGCTCTGAGAGTACGAGTCGTGATGAAGAGCAGTTACTATGCAGGTATGAGTCTTTATGAGTGACTGTTGCATCTCTCCAAGCACTCCACCGCCACTGTGTGATGCTTTTGTTTGCTTCCCTTTATATGTTGGTGCAGTTTATTTTATCACACACACACACACACACACACTCACAAGCTGTCTCTCACACACTTTTTTTGGGGGGGTGGCTTGTAATTTTAGTAAACGAGGAATTTAAACGTATTCCACTGTTACACTCATTGTGAGTTGCTCTGGATAAGACCTCAGCTAATTGCCTAAAATGTAAAATGTAATGGAAACAAACGCTCGCGCGCACACACACACACACACACACACACACACACACACACACATGTTTGTATTACTATACTTGTGAGGACCTTCAATGACTACATTCATTCTCTAACCCTTAATTCTAATTCTAATATTTGGGGGGTCCCAGGGGGTCTCAGACCCCTTGATTGACACTTGAGACCCTCTGACATGATCTAACTCAAAGTTTTGGGGAATCTCAAAAAAGATACAACAATAATAAAAAAGCATACTCACACATTATTCAATTAGCTAATATGTTTATGATAATATATTATATTATATATAGGAAAATAATATGTTGATATTCAGAAAACCCCGATTGCAGTGGGGTATTTTGCTCACTGACCCTAAGCCCTCAAAATCCTCATCCCAAACTAGCCTCTTGTAGACATGAGGACCAGCCAAAATGTCCTCACTTGGAGGATTTTCCTCATCTTTCTATTGTTGAGGACATTTGATCCTCATAAGTATAGAAATCACACACACACACACGCACATAAACACTTTCACCAGGAGGGGTGTCTCTATGGAGAGGCTGTGCTGGAGTTGTGCTGAGCTCATCAGGGAGGGAAGCGGCTCTCGGCTACTGAGTGTGATGTATTGTGACCAATGTGCTGAGCGCTGATTAACGGCCCTGCTTGGCAGAGGCACACAGACAGAGCTATGGCCGGCTCTGAATTGTCTCATTGGCAAATGCATTGCTCAGAGGCGAAGCCCCAAGGATGCTTTTGAAGTCCTCAATATCCACTTATCATACGCAACATTAATATCTGTAACATTAAGATCTTGTCCATAGAGGACTGCATGTTTACAGACCTGCATGTGTATGAATAGTTTGTGTACTTAAAGAATTTTGTTTCAAAATTAGATATCCTCCAGAATGACTGTTAGCACAAAATGAAAACAAATGATTAAGTAATGAAAGTCCTTGGTAGGGATGGGTATCGCTTAGATTTTGCCAATACCGGTGGTTAAACAATGCTTTTAAAACAGTACCAATGCATAAACGGTGCCTGAACCAATACCTTCTTTAAAATAAAGCACAAACAACAACATTAAAGAACATCATTTGTATTGAAAAGGCAAATAAATGGAATATATTAACTGGTAACTGTTTAAATCATACTTGTAAATAAATACAAAGCACTATTAACAAATGTACATAAAACATTTACATGATCAAATCAACAAATCAATCCTAACCCAAGTACAATCATTGTACAGTAACAGTTTAACAGTTACAGTACTAATAATAAATAACAGCAAAATAAATACCAAGTGCAAACTTCTATACTTCTACTCTTCTACAAACTCTTGTACTTCAACAACTCTTTTTGCAGAAATATAACCATGTCTGTTACGTCATGTGGCGGTGGTTGTTGGCGGTGGGGGGGTTCATTTCAATAGGATACATTTCTTGTCTTTACCCACAGTGACAGCTGCGTTTCCAGTGGAAACCAGTGGTAAACAGGGGCAATATGCCAATATTTGCACTGCACACATGTTAACTCTCAGAATATGCCGACATTGTGGCTGTGCACCACAGATGAGCCTGTGTATGGGAAACACTGTGGGACGCTTCTCTTGCCTGTATCTTCCGTTTCGGACACCAGAGGGCGGATATTTCAATCGGTAGCTCAGGCAGTGTATTTTAAAGTGGCACAGGGATGAGGCACCGAAATCTGCGTTGCGATTGGGTCCTGTAGGTACCGGTTGTATGGGAAGCGGTGCCATAGTGGTACCACGTTTCGGTACCCAACCCTAGTCCTCGGCTGACACAATAATAACCCTTTTGCAGACGAATCATCTGTATTTTAGATATATTGAATGATGACCTTCAGGTTATGATTGTTTTCCAAAATGGATAAATAGCATTTGGGAAATAAATAAATCATTTATTCATTGTCTTTGCCCACTTATTCTTATTCTACTTATCCAGGGTCACAGGGGGTTGAAGCCTATCCCAGCATGCACCAGGCGGAAGGCTTGGAAACACCCTGGACAGGTCGCCAGTCCATCACAGGACTAACACAGACAGACAAACAACCACTCACAGTCCCATTCACTCCGACAGTGCTAACCACTGAGCCACCGTGCCACCCAGGAATAAACTCTCTTGGTCATAATAAATCAAATCGGGAGTCAAATCAACATTGGGAACCATTCCAACAAGAGAGAGAGATGGGATTTCACCGTCGTTTGAAGGATGCTGCTCCTTGCAAAGCATCCAATGTGCCCGTCCCTTAAGCACTAGGCGTGTTGGTGTGGCGAGAAGGTCATCGCTGACACCAACGTTAATGAGAGCCCACATAGAAGGTTGGTGCCCCCGCTGGCCCTTACCTGGACGTTAAGACAGGCCTGACACTGTAGCGCGCCACCGCCATGGCAGGCAGCAGGGTGGCTCATCCATATCTCAGTGCTGAGAACAGCCTCCACACACCTCTCAGGAGCAATTACTGCTCTTCCAGCTCCTCATCGCACAGTGACTCCCACTTGTTCCTCCTCTCCTCTGTCTGTGGCTCATTGTCTCTTTGGTTGACTGTGTCTGTCTCTCTCCAGCTCTCCCTTGCTTTTTATTTTTTATTTTTTCTACACAGACTATTTCTGTCGCTCCCTCCTCTCTCTGTCTCTATAGCCCTCCTCCTCCTCCCCCGCTTTCCCTCTCTGCCTCTCTGAGCTCGAAATTCAACAGTTCAATTTAAATCCATTACACCTAAGCCCCTGACAGAGCGTGGCATCCATGGTAACTGTTACTAGACAACGACCTCCTTGTGACACTCCTTCCATGGCGGGTCCACCGGTGGCAGTGATGCACTGTAGGCATGTGGTGTATTTTGACGTAAACGCTTGTGTCATTTGCTAAGTGACGGGTCCCGTCCTTCAACTGTAACCCCCATCTGCAAAGGGAAGAGATCGCTACATAAATCACATCAGGTTGACAGAATAAAACGCATTTGTTTAAAACCAGCAGCAGCGTGATTCGAAGCAGAGGGACGAATCTAATTTGATAACAATACGTCAACCATTTATTGCCATTCCCTGTGCATGGCTGCCCCTATAACCTCCCTATCTGCTGAAAACAGGATTGTGATTCTGAGCAAGTATGGATAAGAGTGCAGCAGCAGCAGTGATGGCTGAAGTAGCCGCACTTCATGGCTTTGTCCTTGAAGAGAGAGTAAAGCCACACTAAATCACATCCTACATTAACTACTGTACAATACGACAGTAATCACAGCAGGGAAAGTCAGCTGTGACCTCCACACTGAAAAGGTGGTGCCGTAAGTATATGCTAGAGTTTTACCATTGCCTTTATTCATAGGAAGTTGGGCAAACAATGTGAAATTGCAGTGAGAAATACATAAAGACAAAGGTGCAAGACAAAATATGCATGGTTATAATCACGATCAGGGATAATTAAAGGGACTGCTCATGCGGTTGTTTCCCACAATAACACTGCACCACTGAATTACACGTTGATACAATCAATGCTGTTTTGACAACTAGCTCAGTGCTGCCGTGGGGGAAAACAACATCCTGTCATTTTTCTTTCTATGATAGAAGGGCATTGCTAAACAAGATATCCTACATTTCAAACAAATGACACATATTCTTACAAAATGACTGCTGGCGTGAAAGCAAAACACCCATCTCAAGCCATTTGCTTTAAAAAATATTATAATGATATACTTTTCAACCTTTACAACTTGTCTATCAAATGCTGTCCAATAATATAGGAAGCACATTAACTCTTCCTAATCTTCATTATCATGCAACACCTTGCCTCTGACATCCCTCATGTGGCCCCAGAAAAGAAGCGGGGCTTTAATGAAGTCAGGGTCCACAAATGCATGATAAGCGCCGGGCTCCTATTTGAATTAGAGCTATTCATCTGTGCCGGTGTGATTTCTCTGTGGTACCGAGGCAACCGAGGGCCCTCTGAGTCGTGACATTTGCGCCATGGCTGGTGGAGCAGGGAGGGAGGTGAACACCCATCTGCCTTTATCGCTGAGCACCAATTCCAAACCCTGTGCAATATATGGAGCTTGAACAGAACGGGGGAGGAAATGCACTTGAATCGGATCTGTTTGTAAGCCCATGCACGGCAAGGTCTTGCAGCTATTTACACTCCCTCAGTATTAGGAGGACAACTAAGGAGGAACCTTTCTGTTGTGTTGAATGACCGTGATCATTTTGTGAACACACATCTGAAGGATTATACAATTAAACACATGAGCACACACACACACACACACACACACATGCACACACAGACCCACATGAACACAAAATTGTACCCATATGCCCAGCTCACTGATTGAATCCTGCAGGTCACCTGTGACACGCAGTCCTTGGGGCATATTTTATGTTTATGTAATAATCTTTACTTAAGCCCATTTCATGTCTGGGGACTGGTATCAGTCTCGCAGCAGTCTAGTTTAGGAAGACATATTAAGGTAATCCCTCTCGGATTTCAATATTAATTGTGTCATCTGTATTCAGTGAAGACCTTGCGAACCCAGAGACTGCTGACAGCAGAGAGGCGATTTAACAGATTTTAGACTAGGAGCGAACCGCTAACCCCTGGTAGGACTGACGCAAGTTCATAAGGCAGGTTTGCAATGCACAACACAGATCGCGGCAATTACTGTAAGACGAGACAAAATAGTGCATCAGAGATTCTCTCAGTGCCTCAGCTCATCGCTTTAGTATCAAGGCAGCGATTTAGAAAGCGATTTAGGCAGTTCAACGCAATACTCAAAGCACCGAAATGCCTTTTGACTCACTCATAATTATGAGAACTATATCCACGCTGCAACCAAGTTTAAAACACACACACACACACACCACTATGCCTGCAACCAACTCCAGAATAACGTCAACTAAACCGATGTTCACGTCGCAGGCCTTCATGCTCAATACAGAATTGCTGTTCCTATCTGATGTTTTTGGACGACTGTGTATATAGATTCTAGGATATGATCCATATCCGATACCAATATGAGCTGACAGCGATGTTGAAAAACAATGATGTCTCGAATCACTTTCAGCTGCAGAGTGATCAATGTCAATCCACTGCCATCCACTTTTTATTGTGACGCGAGCTGTGCCCACGGAGCGGACGGAGGTCTCAGGGTCGCGTCCCTGATTCCTTCTGCCAACAGGTGGTGAGGTTGCTGCTGCTGCTGCAGGGAGCGACAGCTGTTGCCCATCCCTCACTCAGCAAGGTCTCACGCCGTCAGTTGCCGGAGCAAGGGCAAAGCTCTGCAAGCCTTTGGCAAACGAATGGTAAAAGCACCAGGAGACAGCTAAAACGGCAGGTATTACTAGATTAGTGGCTTGTGTGTCATTAGCTATGGTGATAATTAATTGCTTGTGGGGTGTTCTATTATACAGTCACACATATGATGTGATCTGTGTATTAAATTCAATTTAGTTGAATTGACGTAAAATGCGTGTCGTTTATTTGGTAAATGACATTTAATCCATACATTTTCAGATCATCGTCTATGTCCTTGTGATTGGTTACCAGCAGCAGCTTGTTGCCCTTCCCTAGAGGCCTTATGTCTGTTCAAATGGTCAAATACTCAATCCACATATCTTTCCCAGGGGACGCAGGGTAGCAGATGTGTCCTTACACTCTGGTGTTGCTGTGGGAGATTCCACAGTACAATGGAGTAAATGGTGACATTACCCCTCCTTACACTACAACGGTAGGTCCCACCTTTTTTTTTATGAATAGGATATGGTTAACATGATAAAGGATGGGGGTATTTCTAGAAGAGCTACGGCTGTACCGTACTGCCATCCAAGAGGATACCTGTCCCGCCTGGCAAAAAAACATTTGTTCAAAAACAAATGTTGCTGAACAAACCGCTAACGGTGCACCATCTCCAGTGTCTGTGGTACCTGAGCGTTAGTTCACTGGCTCAACATTTGTATCCAGCGCCTTGTCAGTGTTTTGGCTGTGCATGCGCTACCTCCTTCCTGGATTACAGAACTAGCAGCAGGTTCACTATGACCTACTGGCACATTCACCGGGAGATCCCGAGTGCCATCTGTAATGGCTGGTGATAAGGAAATGGAGTCTTTATCTCAGCCCAATTAGGCAGCTAATTGATTCAACACCAGTCATTTAGAGTTCCTCCAGGCCCTGGATTGAGTACCTCAGCCCTTTGAACAGACGTGGGGTCCCTAGAGGCGACCAAGCAGGGAGAGACTGTGTTTGACCCCCGCAAAGATTGTAGATTATAATCTGGATTTAAGGAAGTCTAATGAATAAAAAATCACATATGGACAGAGATTTGGAGTCAGCTAATCGTCATAGGATTGCATCACCTAATCAAATAGTCTGTTAAATCAACATTTGTCTCTCTCTCTCCTGGCCCTCTTGCAAACAATTGCAGTCATGCAGATTGACCATTAGTGTTTATCATGGAAGACTAATACATGTGTAAATGTTGTTCTAATGCCAGATATGTAGAAAGTACTCACAATGTGTTAAAAAAAATCTTTCAAACCAACTAATCGATTTAAAACAATAGTAATAGAGATAGACCCTAATGACTGAATAGTCAACTAAATGACTAAGAGGGGGCAGTGTTATATAATATATATATATATTCTAATACTACACATTCTTAGGTGTTGAGATGACTTGAAGCTATTGTACTTGCAGCCACGGGAGTAGCGTTATTTACAGCGGTGAGAGTGGCATTTCATTTCCCGCGGTGCTAATCCACTATCACCTCTAGCTTTCTGTTTCACTGTTCTGAGGAGGCAAATAACACTTTTCCTTGACACGGAGGCAACGCTGAGAGGAAAATATTCATTTGAGGTCAAACCCGGGTTGACCGCTAACAAAGGGATGATAAGCTTGACTTTCAAAGAACAACAAAGGGTAGTTTCATGATACTCAATGAGTCATAGAGATTTATGCGACCCGTGACCCTGGCAAAGGGAATGTGATGAGCTCTAAGTTCAGGCGTGGCACGCTCCTGGTCCTATCAAGTCGAAAAAGGCAGACATTATTCATAGGCAGATGAGTCGGTGTGTAGGCCCACATGAAACCCCAAGTGGTTACTTTGTGGTAGTTGCAACCGAGTCTCGGAGGGATGTTGCTTTAATATTTAATCCTGCAATTCTGTGCCGTTTCAGTACTTAGTACGGGTCCCCATCTTCCGCTGCACATGCACGCATGCATACATACACAGGCAACCCCTCCCCGTTACTCACACACACACACACACACACACATGTCCACAGGCAACCTCCTCTCAATTACACCAAGATGTGCCCTGGGGCTGCAGAATAGGCTATCAGAAATCCAAAGTAATTTCACCTCTGCAGCAGCAGCAGGCCCTCGGAGTCGGTGGTGGATTCCTTTGTGGAAGACGAGTCTAGACCTCAAATGCATCCTGAAGCACTGGGATGAACACAATGGAGTCGTGCCTGACGCGTCCTCTTAGTGCAGCATAGGGCATCCGTGGTTATTTGCTGTATGTTTCTGTATGTGACTAATGTATTCTGTTCTGCCAGTGTGAGCAGTGCCCTGATTGGGCGTTGTTCTTTGTATCGTATCATTTATGTGTTTCAGTGATAAAGGAATCCCCCCCCCGCTACTACTACTACAGCTGCTGCTGCTACCACTACTAGTGCGACGATACTACTACTACTACTACTTTTGGTTGGGTTTGTGCCATTAATGGGGGGCTGCATCTAAATCCGTTTGTTTTCTTATAGCGTCAATTCAATAACGTCTAAATTGGTTAATTCAAAATGAGCCTCTCCTGGCTGAGGCACTAATAGAGGCATTCAGAGATGGTTTGGCTTCCCATCCGCCCGCCCCCGCGATATGACTCACGGCTCATTTGGCGGTAATGAATGTGTGTGTGAGAGGGAGAGGAACTGGGAGAGGGACCCGGCCAAGCTCAAACAATAGCATGTGAAGTGCCCTTAGATGCCATGAGAGCTCACTCTTGAGCGAGGAGGCTGACGGGTGGCACATTTCCCCACGCTAGGCATGATTTGAATGGAAAGTGGCATGGTGGGAGATGGATTACCAAAGGGCGAGAGGGGGGTTAATCCTACAGCCACACACACACTTGTGCACAAACACATAGACACATCCAGACACACACACACAATACTTTTTCTTTCTCATTCAGTTTCTGATTCTGATTCTGATTCATACACGCACACATGCAAGCATGCAAACACGCGGACGCACACAATCACACTGAAGTGCACATGAATGATGACACTGCCGACGAGTGCTTTGTGGCCCGGTCTCTGCAGTGTCATTTGAAGGTCCTACGCTCCCAAGCCTACCCCATACACTCCCTCTGCTCCATCCCCCCACCCATCCCTCGTTTCAGCATTTCATTCACCATATTACAGTAGTGTCTCAATACGTTCGTTCACTTCTCCAGCCCTTCAAAGTTGGCACAAGCCTGTGTACGTCAGAGCTTGCACGCGATGACACTTCAGCCTCAGAAAGGACGATTCCCCACTGCTCATAATTTATTTCATGCATATCATTCTATTCAGTTCCCGCATAGTAAACTGGAGCGATGCATTACTGGTCATTCGGTGCACTTCCATCTACAACTGCAACTACACTGCATACCACACTGATCAGTGCCACACAGCTATAGAACAATGTGATGTAATACTTCATTGATCCCCATGGGGGAAATTATCTTCTTTGCTGTCCCTCTTCCACAAGAAGGTCAGAGGTCAGAGGTCAGATACAGCGCAGCACCCCTGGAGCCATGGATGAGGTAAACACAAATGGCGGCCCATTCATTCCAACGAAAGCTGCTCACACAGTGCATACGCTGAAAACATTTCTAGGATACCCGGTTGTGGGCCCAAATCACATGTGCATTAAGGTATTTCTTTGGCTCCGCCCGGCCCACATGAAAGAGCGTAGTCACGGAAGTCTGCTGCTGCCGGCTGCCAGCTAACTAGTTAGCTCTTCAGGAAACCATCGTTCTAGTAATGGCTTAACAGATCCACGTAAGATGACGCTATCATTTATTCTAAAACATTTGCTTTTTAAGAATGCCATGTTATACATCGTAGGCGGCCAGGCATGAGTATTGCATCCCCGTCTGTTAATCTGAATTTTTTTACATACCCATTAAATTAAGGCATTCTTACATACTTGCAAGTAAGCGTGCCATGTACTTTGAAGCTTGCGTTCTTATTTTTGGCCTGTTCTAAATACCAAGCCTTATATCCAAAGACTGCCTTACCTTATACTGAAAATCCACTCTCCCCCTGTCGCAGCTTATTGTATAATGGTGTAGTTTTTGCCCTTGCTTTTGCTAATACTTGGCTCTTTTAGCAAACTGGTGCTGTTTTCCACAGAGATCTCCTGCCCTCGGTGGAGTTCGGTTATCAAAAGTTCATCCATCCTCAACCTGTGCGGAGCCAAAAACATGCCCTGTTCTAGGGCAGCACTGTGGCTCAGTGGTTAGCACTGTCGCCTCACAGCAAGAAGGTTGTGGATTTGATTCTCCACCCTGGTCCTTTCTGTGTGGAGTTTGCATGTTCTCCCCGTGTTTGTGTGGGTTTCCTCCAGGACATGTAGTATGGTATATGATGTATGTATGACATAGTATATGATGTGTTATGCATATGATGACCTTTACAAGTGAACCAGAGCTTGTGAACAAAAGTCACATGGTACAAGTAGCTCATTTATTGGAACATTTTGTAACCTTTGTTCATCCCGCAAGGTTAGAGATTTTGGTGGCGGGGGTCTGATTCCAGACCTTGTATGGCATTGGTCTCACCTGACCAAACAAACCAAACTAAAGGAGTAAACGCTCCTGATATTGAATGAACCGCTCCAAACATGCTTGGTGTGAACGCACCTTAAGTTGGCAACATGTCACTGCACCACTGTCACCAAGACAAATTCCGGTAAGTACTTGGTTCAGTGGTTCTCATTCGGATTCTGCAGTGTTGTGTTGTTGCAGCAGCAGCAGCAGCAGCAGCAGCAGAGTGGTCTGCCTGGCCACCTCACCAGAGGTGCTAACGCTATTGACCACTTCCTTATAAGTTAGGGAAGGGCATTGCTGAAGCAAGCAGTAAACAACTCTAGACTGACAGGTCAGGGTGACTGTTGGCTTGATTGCTTTCATTACTCACACACTGTCCAAAGTCAGACCTGCCAGCTTCGAGCCCCCTCACATCTGACAGGTTTTGCTATCAGCATCCCAGTATCTGGACCAATCCAGTATTGTTGCATTTACACTTTTGTCACTAAGCTGATTCTCTTATTCAGAGTGACTTCAAATGTGGACAACATTAGAATAAGCTAGATCCCCAACATTACAAACAAACCAATAGTAAGGAATGAAAGGATCAGCGCCACAGTGCCCTGAAAAGAGATGTAACACATTTTCCTGTGTCCATAAAATGATGTCACATATATATATATATCATATATAATAGAGAAGTGCCAGCTAAAGAGAGGTCTGAGGAGAAAAGCTGTGGTATTGGTTTACTATTGTTATGAAGTAACGTTGGCGAAAAGGCTGCTAACGAATCAGAGCAAGGCTGTTGCATATGAAAAACAACAACAACAACAATACAGACTCTCATCGAATATTCATAAATTCCGCTCCTCCGCTCCAGGTTTAATAAGGAGAAAACAAACCCAATCAGCCCCACATCAGCGGTTATTAACAACAATATAACTGCCACATTATATATGAAAAGTGAGAAATTATCATGTCTTTCACATCGCTGAGATCGTGAAGCGCCAACTGTGGCAAGGGGAGAAGACGTGTAACCCCGCTGCTAATCAGTTGCTTGTGTTTTGTCTCATTTCGAATCCAAACGATTTCCTCATCCTTGAGTACATTCATAAAAGATGATCTTGCATGAGAAATAATACAAAAAAGCTTTTTCATTATCTCCTCATCATATGAAGATCAAACATTTATTACCCCATATCAAACATTCATTACCTCCTGCATTAAAAAAGTAAGTAAACATGTATGCTGAATTATCCATTGCCAATATATATATATATTGCGCTTGCAGTAGTGGGAGAGTTTGGTTGTAATTTTTCTAGTATTCAGCATCATTTTATTCAGTACATGCAATAAATGTACACGAATCAATGGGAATTGTGTGATTTTGGTGCAGAGACATATGACCAAGTTAAAGTTCATACTGACAGACAAGGTACAAGGAAAACAGCACCTTATATACAGTGTATACAATCTGTGTGCGTACATGCTGTGTGTATGTGCCTAGTCTGATTACATTATCGGGGTTGGTAATCTGCTCTGTAATTGCCTGCTGCTGACACGGCAGTGTGGCTGATATGGCTGCAGAAAGAAACAGTCTGTTAACAAGTAGAGGGAGCCCGTCTCCACTTGATCCACGTTGCACACTGTGACACCTGGACTGGACAAATCACTGAGAGATAAAGGAGAAAGATAGAGAGAGACGTGGAGAGAGGGAGAGGCAGGGAATGGGAGATACAGAAAAATAGCAGAGAAATATGGAGGAAGAGGAGAGGGACGGGGAGATGGATAGAAGAAAAGAAGGGAATGAGAGATAAAGATAGTGAGCGACAGAGGGAGAGGGCGATGTAGACAGGTCGAAGAGAGAAATAGTGAGAGAAAGGGAGGGAAAGAGAGATGGACATAGTGTAAGATCGGTAGAGAGAGCGAAAGAAAGGACGGATAGTGAGAGGGACGGAGAGAGAGACAGGCAGGGAGGAGGTTAGAGGGAAATGCAGGGAATGAGAGATAAACACAGTGAGAGACAGATATGAAAGATAGAAGAGAGAGATAGTAGTTTTTTACAACTTCCCTTGCTAGGTGCTTCAGTGATCACAGTTGGTAATTTGCTCCACAGTGTTATGGCCCTATACATTACAGATCTGCACACTGCATCTGTTTTGGGTTTAACTATATGGCCCCTAGTAGCCTGCCTAGTAGTGTGACTATGTCGGTCTCTCGTATCATTTATATACAGTACAATTTGGTTGTTTACTGTTACAGATATTCCTAAAGAGACCCATTAGATTGCATGCCAACCTCTCCTCCACTCTTAACCAACTAACTGGCATGCATTCTTTCTGTGCTTGGCCTCACACCTAATGGACAGTTTAGTGCAAGCCTTGCAGCTTTATTTGTTGCTTAGACAGATCTTTTTTGGCTGCACCAGACCAGATAGCTGAACAGTGGTCAAGGTGGGTTAAAACTATTGCCTGTGTTACCAGCACTCTGGAAGCAGGGGTAAGAAAAGATGAGCATCTTCTAATGCATGATATTCCTCTGCCATTTTCTTAGCAATGTTTCTCCTATGATAGCTGCCCATCTAGTGTAACACCAAGCAATTTAGCCTCTCGAACCTGTTCAATAGCGGTGCCTTTAAGTGACAGACACAACTGAGGTTCATTCTTAGTGGCATTTTTAGGCCTGAACATAATACTTTTGGTTTTTGCTACATGCAAAACAATTCTGTTCTCACATATCCAGTCAAGTGTTAATTGCAGTTCAGATTGAAGTGCGTTCCTTAGCTCTGTTATATTTGATGCTAAATAAATAGTTGTATCATCTGCGAATAGAGTAGCACTACATTTATCTAAAACCTAAGACATGACATTGGTGAATATTGAAAAGAGTAATGGCCCAAGACAACTCCCCTGAGGCACACCACACTTACTGCTTTCAGACAGACACAGTTCTAGTTCTGGCTCTGGTTCCTTTCTGTTGTCTCAGAACCTTGGTGCTTTCTGGCAAACCAGCCCGCATTCATACCAGTTTAAGAGGAACCAAAGTTCCACCGCCCTACGTCATCAACGTGGGCATGGTATGGCGGAGGTTCTTGTTGTTGAGGTCGTTTTCTTTTGTTTTTTAGTTCTGTCATTGTATTTTCATTTTCATTATGTCTCAAAATGAATGTGGTAATATTAAAATGCTACACGTAGCACCTTTAATTAGTTCAGCAAAATTAAAAACATGACTTTTCAGCCTTCATCAGGATGCTCGGTTGAAATGATATAGCATTCATTCAGTTAAATTATCAGTCTAGTCAGTCAGCCACCTCAGAAAATAAAGTATGCTGTGTTCTCAGCAGTGGGCATCATTTTGACTCCCTCAGATTCCACACCCTTTGAACATGAGTACCACGTCACCAGATGACGGACGCGTTACACAGCCTGCATATTGAAAGATGATAAAGGCAGCTAAAGCATCCAATGTTTGTCATCTCTTTTCTTTCAGAAGCCCACAGTATGTGCTTGGCACAAAACGTGTCTCAGACTGGCAACGGTCAGCTGCAATCCTGAACCATCATTATTTCTGCCACGTCAGTCTGAGCTGCAGGAAACACACTGATTGTCTGCTGAGTTCCCCATGCAGTGTATAGTGTTTTCACTCACAGTTGTGTGTGTGTGTGTGTGTGTGTGTGTGTGTGTGTGTGTGTGAGTGTGTGTGTGTGTGTGTGTGTGTGTGTGTGTGTGTGCGTGTGTGTGTGTGTGTGTGTGTGTGCGTGTGTGGGTGTGTGTGT